>WEKY01062240.1:0-35648 GCA_013390045.1 Picathartes gymnocephalus
CTGAGTGAACCCAGCTATCCCAGCACTCAGGACAATGAGTCTCTGGAGTGGCCTTTTGTCTGGTGCCCTCTGCTCCTTGGCAGCTCTCCTGGGCAGGACCACACCTCAGGGGGCTCTGAGATGTGAAAAGGTGTGCTGCCCATGCTAGGTGTTTGTTCTCCTAACAGCAGGTGAGCCTGATACCCATGCAGCCCTTGAACCTCTCTTGCTCTCAGCTTGATCATATCCTCAGTTTATTCATGAAAGGGGAAATGTGACACCTGCCTCACAGAAAATGCTTAGGTAAAAAAGGCAGCTCCTCTTTATATTGGTGTAATCATTCTCTGAGGTCATACTGGATGATGGGATGGCTGAAAGCTAACTAACTAGTGTCCTCATCTCTCCTAACTGATGAGGTACTTTGTCATCATCTGGAGGAGTCAAGCAAGCATTCCTCGCCCAAGAGTATCCATTTATCTTACTGGATAGTAAGGGAAAGTACCTTGGAATAGGAGCTGGCAATTAACTAATGGAGTCAAAAGCAATAGGGATACTTTGACCTAAGGAAAGCAAAGTGAAAATGTTACCTCATTGGTCCTATGGAGGACTTGGACAAACCTAATATGGTAGCAAGGGTATTTTTTCAGTTTAACGAAGTGTCATCCTATGCATTTCACCAAGTGGTGCACTGCCTGCTGAGCCCGTGATACACTCACGAGCTCTCCCTGTGATTTGGGCCTCATCTTATGACTCTACTGCAGTTTAGTGGACTGGCCATTTAGCTACATAAGTATTAAAACCATTCAATTAGCTTTGCTTGAACCTGTCTGGCACTAAGAAAGGAAAAATTCTAGGGTTTGAAATATATGATTTGGCATGATTATGTGGTGAAATGAATAATGTTTTAATGAGTGATTTGTAATTATTTAATAATTAAAGAGCTCTTATGAATATTCTTGAACACCCTGTGGAAAAACTAAATTGTATGCTGATTTCATCAAGCATTCGAATTTAATCAGAATTTATTTTTATAGCATCGTTTTAAACACAGTCTACAAGATCATTGCCACAATAATGCAGACAGAACAGAAAAGTGTCACACTGTAACAGCTCTGCTTTTTTTAGCATAATCTCCTGATTTTTCCATGCAAAGAATTTTTCTGCACTAATGAATTGCAGCTGGACTCTATTCCAAGACCTGCAGCAGCCCGTCAGGTTTCATCAGTGGTTCAGTGACAGGTTGAGGGTGCACCAGTTTTGGTTTGTAAACACAGAAGAATGGTAGCCACTTGCTGCAGTGGAGATTGGTCCCATTCACCCCTGCCTGGAAACAGAGACCAAAAAGGAAAATAAGAAGATGTGGAAAGGGAGCTCTTTCACTCCTGACATGAAATTACTCAGTCTCAGCTTAGTCTCTGGAAATCCAATTTTCTTTTAATTTTTCTTCCCATGGTATATATATTGCATCTTTGGGCAACATTTTAATAAGACGATGTTTTCTCTCTCTAATCCTGGAAATACTTTCCCCACAGGGATAGCAGAGATTCAAGAATAAGGTAAATTATATGAACCATAAATCATCCCAGATTTTTCTTAACTCGAATACTAAGGGTCAGGCAAATTTTTATGCAAAACAGCTTGATGTTAACTAGCCACTAGCCCTCCAACAGATCTGAAAAGGAATAACAGAGACCTCTGGATGAAGATTGTCAGAGATTCATCAATCCGTTTTTAAAGACATGATCCCTATAGGCCAATAAATCAATCCGGAACCTTACACAGAAGGTGTAGAAGAAACAACAATTTGTTATTAATTTCTGAGCAGTTTGGTACACTCATATTTGATGGAATGGAAGAAGGACCAGATGGGGGCCCTCTTCCATGTGGATGTCAATACAGTTATTACTTGTGAGGATATAATTGTCCTGTAGCATTACATGAATAATTCATTTTTAATTCTGTATTAGACTAATTTAATCTCATCCTCTCTTTGTGAATTGTCCTCCAATAAGTTGTAATATTCTTGAATATATTTATTATTCAGAGTAGACTGTAGGACTCATGAGTCATTCATTTCAGGTAGGTGACATTCAGAATTTGAGACTTTCAGGATGGACATGCAGGTCAATTTTGAGCCCTGTTACACAAGTAATATATACAGAATCAAGTTTCTACTTCCTACATGTATTTACAAATCTGGAATTCACTTACTTTTACTATTCTGCAATGCTAATTCTAAATTCACTATCTCAGCAATAGCTCCAACAGATTCATTGGTTGGAATATTTGAAAGGAGAAAGAAGCACTGAACACTCCATTAAAACAATCTGGAAGAAAATATTCATACAGCTTTTCATAACACTAACACTAGGTTAGTGACCTGACATTCTGCCAGAGATGAAATAGAGAACTTGTTACCCATCATTCAACTTCTTTGAATTTTTTTCCTCAACTCTTTTTCTTTGTATAAATGGAATATGTTGTTGATCAGAGTTTACCACTTCAAACTTTTTCCCTTAAAATGCCTATCTTCCCCCATTTTCAACCCACAAAACCACAGAAAGATTAAAAACCAGAATTTTTTGATAACTCCTTAATTTGGCCGAGACTGAAAAGAATTTCCATGTAGGGAAACTATTCATTTGAAAAGAAAAGCTAGAATTTATACTAGAATTTTTATACTAGAATTTTTAATCAGTTGAATCATAGAGTTCTTTCAGCTGATGTTTGTTTGCATTTCTAGCCATGAAATGTTTGCCTTTAGGAAAGATCCCCCCCCATTCAGAAGTGGGTTTCTTTCTGTTGCTCAAAAAAAAAAGAGCAAAATCCTGAACAACTGGATCCGAGCAGCTATTCTGGGATTGTAAATTTGGCCTGTAGTAATCACATGGGTTTTCTGTACAGCCAGTAGAGAACAGGAGGTATATCCAGAGTGTCATATACCCCGTGTAATAAAGGCATTGAGGGAACATAGGAAGAAGCTGCTGTCAATGGAGGGCCCTACTGAACAGCACAGCCTAGGTCTCATCACCTTGCTGGCAGGTAAATTTGGGCAAAATGATGGTTACTGTGAAAAGAAATGTAAGAAGACAAATGAACAGAAATGGAGAGATCAGAAGAACCTGTCTGGAAAGGATGTACTTACAGTGCTTCTTCCCCATGTTCCCATGTAGTTTGGGAAAGGAATAGAGAGGGACAGTTGTCCACTCTGAGTCTCTCCAAACAAACTGAGTCCTCAGGAGTCTGTTTATGCATTTGGTAGGGAAGGATGCACTTTCATCCATGCCTTGAAGCAAGACCATGTATCATATTGATGTTTAGGCTCAGAGAACTCTTCCCCATCCTGAGGGATTTAAACATCATACCCTATTGTAGACATGGCTCAAGAGAGCTATGGCCTCCCAAGGCAAACATTTATGGAAGCATTTGTGTTTGGCTTCTGAAAGACAGAGCAAGTAGGTACAGGGTTTCAAGATACAGGGCTCATCTGATACAATCTGAGCAGCAACCAAGGTGAAATCATTGTGTCATGTTAGGATAAGAAAGGGTGCACTGTTCACAAGGGGATTGATAAATCACAGACAAAGGCTATAGGCAGGTAGCTGGTAGGCATCATGCTGTGTGTCATCTGGAAAGCAAAGGGAGAAACCACTCAACTACAACCCACTGTTTTCATGTCCTGTTGCAGTAAAAGACCCCCAGGAACCTCCTTGACTTCGGTTCACTGGTGCATTATATGTGCCCTATTTTACTGCATAAGGAAGTTAGACCCCATGCTCAAACTCTTGACATAATAAGGTTGATGGGATGATATGAGATTGGAGTAAAAGTTCCAGAAGGTTGAAGTTCCAGACAGGAGTTGGTTTATTAGCACCTGAGTGTGTCCTGTGGCTGCGCAGAGGGCAACCAACCTCACCAGCAGCATTGAGCTTAATATGAATTTTTTTGGTCAACACTGATACACGAAAAGAGAAGTAGAAAAGAAGGGGAAAAAAAAGACAGGTGCAAGAAAACCATCTGTGTGAAGTAGAGAATAAATTATCAAAGATTTTTTTGAACTTTTGAGGAAGCCTGTGCTTCAGCCTGTGTTCATGTTATTCTCTTTTGAGAAAGCAGCAGTGACCTTTGTAACTAATCCAATCTTTCTGACATATATTTTGTCAATCTCTTTTATGGAAGAGTCCTGGTGGGTTGGGTTAGAAATTACACCATGTGCAGGATTAAGTCTAGCAAAGGTTAAGAACCAAGCATTGCAATTTTTGATTGTGGAGTTCTCAACACCAGAAAAAAATGTAGAATAAACACAAAAGTGAAGTCTCACTCATCTTACCAGAAAGTAGAGTATTGTCTCCCTATTATCTCTTATGATTTTAGTCAGTTCAGCATTTCTCAGGGATATCCAGTAAAGTAAAAGTACAATATAAAGGGCAAATGGTAGTAGATATCCAGGATCTCACTTTTTTCCGGTCTTAGAGAAAAAAGTTAAATTGTGCAAACCATCAGCATATGAAGAGCACTCATTTAAGAGTCAGATGCCATCTAGGTTATAAGCAGAATTAGTTTGCTGCTGTTATTACAGGGTCTAGTGGGTGCAGTTTAGCTTCAGCAGTCCATCTCAATGTGTGGTGCAATGCATCACTATTGGTGGATTCTGCTTTGGATCTGCCTTCTGGAGAGACACCGGCGGTTTTGTCAGGCCAGCGCTGAAGGGTGTGCAGGCCTTTGTGCGTTCCCGAGACTCACTGTCAAGTGGTTTGTCAGGCCTGGAGTGTAGTGCATTAGTCTGCAATAGTAGTGGGGATTCTGGGCTGGTGCACACTGTTGCTTTAGGGAAGGAGAACAAAACTGTCCTGCCAGACCTGAATTAAGATGGATTTTTGTTGAAAGTTCTTGGAATTGATTTCTTTCCAGTTTACTTATTGGTAAGAGACATCACGGTTGGGTTTGACTTACAAAATATCATTGATTTCTCTCCCCAGACCGCAGATGATTCAGCTTGTAATTTCCTCTACAATTATAGAGCAGGTCTCCTTAGAAACTGCTTGTATCCATTCAAAGTTTCATCTTGTGGAAACCACATTTCCCCTCTCTTTGGCCAGATGTGCTTGACACGAGACCAGAAAAATAAAGTGGAGGAAAGTAGCAGTAAACATTTTCCTGCTCCCATTCCCTCTTCTCTGCTTCCTAAAAGCAGATTCACAGCACTGCAACTTCAGTTGCCTTGGGATCTCAGGCCATCCCGAGTGGTGGGGTTGGCTGTGGATGGGCCTGCTCGTGGCTCTGCCAGTGTATTGTGTAGCCTTTCTTCTGTAGGAGAGGCCAGGGTGCAAGTCAGAGGTCATGGTTTCTCCACCCTAACACAGCATCATGCCTCCAAAGGCTAGTCAAACTAAGCTGATCTCACAATTGGCTCTGCCTTGGTTGGCTGTCATGTGTTTCTCCTCATATACTACTTCAACAACACACAGGAGAAGTCTCCACCTTCTCCTTGCATCCCCTGTGAGCCTCAAGGGAATGTGTATTCATGCAGGGAGTCCCTATAATGGAAATTGCTTGACTTCTGGGTTTGAGAGGGAGTCTCAGATAAACCACAGGATCTCGTTTAGACAGATAAATCATAGGACCTGATGACAGTTTGAAGAGCTTTGCAAGAAGCAAGCTTGTTCTGGGACAAGGTCACACACAGAGTGTCTCTAAAGTCTGCTCTGCCCTCAGTACTTTTCTGAAAAGGTCAAGATAACTTTAAATTGCTTTTACATTTGGAAAAACCTCCTCAGATCTTTTGCCTTAGTAACTGAAAAATGGGTTTGTGCTGGCAGTGACAAAAACAGACTGTTTGCCCATATCTGTTCCTCACTGTGCCATGAGAAACCCTCAGACTGATCTGAATTCAATCATTACGGTGGCTGCAGATTGACACTTTAGTAAAAGATATAGAAATCATATCTGTTATGTGGAAAACTTTAATCCATACCAATAAAGAGATAGAGACATGAATGAAAGTGATGTTTCTATAGGACAGAAAGTTACAGCTATGTATAAATATGTTCTTACATACACATTTATAGATGTGTTTGTATACATATATGCACTCACATACACATGTGGGTAACAGCTGTGTGGAGGTACTAAAAATACGTAAAGAATATTAAAACCCACCGTCTTACTAATAAACAGAGGGATCTAAGAACAGATATGGTAAAAAGGAGATAGATGCCATTTTTGTGGATGTGTGCTCTTCTTCCCTTTCATTCCTTCATCCTTTTCTGCGTAGGGAGAAAAATCTTGGTCCTTGAACTGTTTATATTATGCTAGCTTTTACCAGCATGATCCTTTGTCCCTGAAAATAAACACACTTCCAATATTATACCTGAAAGCTGTTGCTGTACAAAGATTTTTCCTCAAATGGGTGGGATCTGGTCTTCCCAACATCTCTTTATACATTTCTTCAAGTGTCTTTTTGTATCAGGCCCTTAAGCTGAACAACTCATTGTGAAATCACAGGGGTCTGGAGGCCAAATGCCTGTCTCAGAATGGGAGGCAGTGCGGGACACAGCCCAGTATTGCAGTCAGCACTGTAAAGCCTTTCTGTGCAGCGAGGCAGATGTACACTTGGGGATTTAATTTCTATAATTTCGTGTGTGTGCCATGGTGTGGAGAGGTGCCCGCTTATCACTGTGTCAGCTGGAGGGCAACACCTAACAAAGATTTTGCATAAACTGTCCCTTTGGGAGAGGATTTTCACATAATGCCAATATTGAGGTCTGCTGGTAAAACAATGTTATGGGACAGAGCCGAGAAGCTTTTCAAGCTCTATTAAATTTACATAGGCTCTACCCATTTTTAATCCTGTTCAAACATCCTTGTGTATCGCAAATAACTTCCATGATCCCTTAAAAAAGCATTCATGTACAGTGCACATTTGCATTGATGTACTTATTTAAAATCCAAATATTTAGTAAAGGGGCTGAAATTGCCTCCATCCTTTCTCTATACAAATACAGACTACAAATACACCACTAGACCCAGAGAAATCTTTTCCTTAAAATCCCTCTTGACTCCTAATTGTAGATGGGATATGTTTTGGTGACGGCATACTTTTTACAGACACCACAGACAGGAATCCAGATCTTCCCTAAGTGCAGTGTGGGTGATTTTCAAGAGCTTGCTCTGCAATCATTGAGATCTAACTGTCCAGCAGTTTTGGGGGCAGTCCATTCTGGGGCAAGTCCACAAGCGCGGTAGATGCCTCTTACAGACAGCACAGGAGATGAGATCTAAAATCACACCAGTAAAGTCCTAGATAAGCTACCCAATTTACTGTCTGCAAAACTGCACTCGACTTGAGAAAGCTGCTTTGTTTTCCAAGTAATACAGTGCAAGATGTGTTCTGTCTTTTGCAAAGAACATCAGTGGATGAGGATTATTGTGCTAATTATGGAGAACAAAGGAAAATAAGTGACCAGTGTTTTCTACCCACTCTTCAGTCTCACCACAAAATTTTTGTAAGACATCATTTCTGAGTGCTAGCCATTTACTGAACAGCAGACTCCCCACTGCAACTACAGTGCTGATACATTTCATCACCTCTTTTTGTCTTTTTTTCTAGAATAATTATGAATTAAGCATGATTATCCAAAATGCATCCAATACCTGGTACTACTCACTGCACACTTCTGACAAATAATCCTTGGCTTGTGGGCTCTTTGTGAACATGCATATTCTAAATATTCATGGAAATGCATATGCTACACATATCTTTCTTCTGACCCAGTGCAATTAATTCTCAACAGTAGAGTTTCAGATTGTGAATTAAAATTGGGTTCCATTAATATCTTACAGTACTTATTGGAGAGTTACAGTGCCACTCACTAACTTGGTACTACGTGCTAAAGTGGTACAGAAAGTTACAGGGGTTCAGAGATCCCATTGAAAAATGGGATTTTTAGATTTTCAAGATTTTTAACGACTTCACAACCCACAGCCCCCTGATGAAAGTCAGTGGGACACTGTAATTCCATTTCATTAGGACTTAAATTAAATGTTCCGCCTCTGCCTTATTAGCACAGCTGAAACTGGCTTGTTTGAATCTCAAAACAATTTCAGTGGATTTTCCTGGATCTGTTCTTTCTGCCTGCATGAAGATAACCGTTTGCGGTCTGGTTTGCATAGCATGGATGTGTTCTCTGCCTGATGTTAGGATGCACGATGCTACTCATGTGCACTCCAATTCTCAGCATCCCTACGCATCCCTGCAGAGATGGACTTTGAAGGCTGGGCACGGGTTTCATAGGGAGAATCAGAGCAGGCGGATGCGTTGCAAAATAGTAAAGATGCGGTCATCTGAAAGAAACAGCAGTGCCATGGCTGAGGCTGTGCAAAACACTTAGATCAGTTCCCAGAGCTCTCTGTCACATTTTCTATCATCTCCTTTTCCTCTAGCCCTGTGTTGCTGAGGTATTTGTCAACAGAATGGAAATGATGCTGTTCCCAAGGAGAAATTGAATTTAATATTAATGATATCTCCTGTGGAAAAGCGAGAGTGAGTCAGAGCTGAGTAGAGTTTGTTTTATATATCAAGTCTTTCATTCTGGAGAGTAACTCAGAACATGGAGCTGTGAATTTAATGCTACCAGCTCGGGGAGCTGGTAGGCAAACACAGCAGGCTTTGTGCATTAAGCAGCAATGTGTATCGCTGTAGTCATTAGAAACAGTTGCACTAACAAAGAAATAGGGGTTAAATGCTCATCAAAGTCTTTCTCAGGGGCCACTATTTTCTAAGTTCCACAAGAAGCTTTGGATACACACTGGACTGAAAACATTTAGTATCACCTTTCTTTAAATTGACTCTGCTTTGTCTCTATCTCTCCAGCCTTCTTTATATTTTATATTTTATTTATCTTCCTCCTCAAAATGAAACTCTCATCAGCAGTGACTCCTGTGTTCATGCTGCCCTTATTTCCAAACAAAGTATTGTAACACAATTAAAAATACAAGGATTCAGTAATACAAAGCTCTAAAATACCAGCTTTGCCTGTTTTTAAAGTAAACTCCACCTTTATCTTTTGTCTTTTCTGTTATGTCTCATCAGATGCGTCCTATGTCCTGTTATGTCCTGATAACATGTCTTAGTAGATGCTGTTGTAAGTAGCTGGTGCTTCCCTGCACTTTAATTTCCTGTGGGAGAGGAGATTAGCTGCTGAAGGAACCCTGCACAGCTCTGACACTGCTGTATGGATGTCCTGGCAAATGGAAGGCCATGGTTACTTGTGTTCTCCTCTGAGATGCTGCATTCCCTGTTTGTGGCCAGGCATGGAAGGCATAAGAGGAAGGAGGAGAGAAAGGATAGCAGAGCTGGAGAAAAATATGGTGTTTTGTTGATGCTTGCAGGATCCAAGGCAGATGGTCAGTCACAGATGGATGCCTTGGGCTGGCAGGTCAGCCACAACAGCTATCGCTCTGGTTGCTGGCTCCCTTCCCTTGTTAACTGTGTGGCCTGGTCAGCTCTCTCTCTCTTTCTCTCCTTTTCACAGATTTTTCCCAGTCTGGACAGCTAGCTGTGGATGGCTCCTGACATGCTCAGCCTTTTGACTGCAGCACAGTCAGTCTCAAGATGGCTGAAAAGCAGAGTGCGAGGCGGAGAGAAAAGGCAGACAGTGAAAGAGGAGCTTTGAGGGAAGGGGACACAGAAGGACTGCATGTTTCTGGATCCTTGCCCATGCAATGGATGTGATTGGGAAGAGTGTCAGTGGGGATCTCAGGGAGTCACTGTGATTCCTCATGTCCAATGAGGCTGTGTTATTGCAGCATAGTAAATGCAGTTGGCCTGTGCCCTTTTTCTCCAAGTCCTCCTTCCCTCCCCCATCTGCTTGTCTTTCTCTTTTTCTTTTGTTAAGGAGGTAAAAAGGGACACAGGCTCATCTTTTAATTATTTTATCTCATTATTTCTGATGCATCTTTTAATAAACTCATTTTTGACTCCAAGAAATCTCGACACATTCTTTGGGCTTTTCCAACTGGAGGGTTTTATTGGTGTAGTTCAGTATCCTTCTCTTCCTTTTTGCAATGCTCAGTGTTCAGGACTTGCGGAATATTTATAAATCTGGTGTACACTTCCCAAGCTTCTATTCCCCACTAGTGTAAGGCAGCAAAGACTCAGTCAGTACTGTGCTTGCCTGTGGGGACTCAACAACTGAATTTAAGGAATCCTCAGCTTTACTAACATCAATAAAAATTGGCAAAAATACTTTACTGCTTCCCTTCTTCTCCATCCTTGGGCTCTTAGTCCTCAGAAAGTGAAGAGCTGCACTGGCATGTCATGACACTTTGAGTCTTTGAGCTGCTGTTTTTCAGGCTGTTGCCATCTCCCACTCAAAAGCACCAATGCTTTTGGAGGCAACAGAGGGGGTTTCTAACAAGTGTTGCAACATGAAAGCATGCTCTTAGTGGTCTCAAACGGTTTAATGTTCCAGTATAGCTCTCAGTCTATAGTTTTCTTCCTTATTTTTATTCCATGCTTCATTTATCAAAATCCCCTGCAAGAGAACAGAGGAAGGGGAAAAAAAACGTGCAAACCCTTTCAAAGCCATGTGAAATTACTTCTGAATCAGATGCAAATTCAGTGCTATTGTTCACAAATTTCTATGTGCAGCCTTTCTGTGACGGGTCCTAAGGCAAGGGCAGAAGTGCTATCTCTACAGCACCATGAAGCTTTATGACAGCAAACCTGTGAGGGAAACACTGTGCCACCGATCCAAGCTCAGCTCCAGTGGCAGAGCTCACTGGGAAAGTGCCTGCTGGCGACAACATGAGAGCCAGCAGCCTAAAGGAATGGGAGCCTGGAGGATCAAGCTGGGGTTGGAGGGTGTGATGAGGGGAGGCTTATGGGCTCTGCAGTCACCACACACACACACAGAGCCAGGGGCTAGGAGGACCTCTGGGAGCGAATGGATGTGAGCTGTGGCAGTCCCAGCAGAGTTAATGCTGACACCAGCAGGGACAGATAATGCTTCCTGAGCACAGGGGAATGTGCTGCCTTCACTGATCTCAGGAGTAGTGCCACAGCACCAGGACTTTGACTGCCAACAGAAAGGTCAGCAGCTCCAGCTTTAACTGCGAACAGTACCTTCAGACTCCATCACTCACTCTTGGCAAAAGCCAGCCAAATTTACAGCCTTCTGCTGCTTTAACCAGGACTACTGTGTCTGTGGTTGAGTCAGCTTTCATGTGCTGCTGGAGGCTTCTCCTGCACAAGCTTTTCAGCATATTTAGGGTATGGCCTTGTGACTGCAGTGGACTGCACGTGTGCTCATCTCACAGCAGAATTATTTTCCTCCCCCACACCTGTCATCCAGGTCACATTACCTGAGAATAAGTCAGTTTTTTACTTCTCTTTTCTGGACCATGCCTATGAAAGATCCCCCGGGACAGTCTCAGCTAGAAAGAGCATCTCAGTCGAAAGGATTCAACTGGGTGTAAATCAAATGGATTGTACAGACATAAAGATCCCAAGAAAAGAGAACTTCTTGCTCCTCTCTGGCTTTCACTTTCAGCTGGAGTCTCTACTTCTGGTGTGTACAATATTAAAGTGATATTAACCTGTATTACTTCCTTTTGTCCTCTCAACATCCAGGAATTAATATAGATTAAGTCCTTCCAGGTGCACATGGTGTATTCCATGTTAATCATTAAAATGCATTCTTGCTTAAAAAACAACAAAAAGAATCCAGGTTGTTGTTCTGACCTGTGTGTTGATGTGAGTGTTAGGAAAGAAGACAGATTTGTGGCAGGAACAGTCCAAAAATGGGCTGTTACAAAAGACAGCATAAAACTGTTCCCATCTGTTCATGCCAATGATTTAGACTGCGATTTCTAAAGACACCTGATGTAGTGAGGTGTCCAAAGCCAGAATGTTTTGTCAGGTTCCCAGACTTTAATGTGGGATGAAAAGCATCACTGCATGGCCCACATCTGAAATGTTTAAATCTGCTAACTTTTTTGGGGTTTCATTCACCAGCTTTTTTTTTTTTTTTTTTTTTTTTAAAGAAACAGACTTGAGTAAGACTGGTGTTTTTATTTTCTCCCTGCTCTTCCAATCAGTTAAAGCTGTAGAAGTAGTACTTTGGTGTGTTTGCTCCCATTTCAGAGTCTTCAATATGAGTCAGTATGTCTACTTAAGCCTGGCAGATACACAGATGAGCTAGCAGGCTATTCTGCTCCTCCATTCCCTGGAGAACTTTCGTCTCTTTAACAACAACTTAAAAACCAGGTTCCTACCCGAAACGAGCAAGGAACAACTAAGACTCTTCATTCAACTTCTCCAGCCTTAGACAGGGCACCAGTGATCTTATGCTGTTTGGACCTCTTGAAAAACACATCAGCCTGCTTAATGTTCTTGAAAAATGCAAAGGAACCCTACTCTTCGGACAGGTTTCAAACCTTCTTTCAGGTTTAGGATGTACCCTCAATGGACTTTCCCAGAGGAAAAGAGAAGAGAGAGGATGGGGTACAGGTGTTCCTGGCAGAAGTGCAGCACTTAAGCAACACAAACCCAGCACTGCTGATGCCTTTTCTTGCTGCTGTTGTTCAGCTATGACAAGGACATAGATGAGGCTTGCCCTAGATGGCAGTTTTTCTGCAAACAGAACTGGCCTAACTACAGTTAGTCATAAAGGTTCCATCTGTGTTGTTTTTCACAGGAAAATTGAGTTTCCCAAGGGAAACCTTTAACTTGGAAAGTGTAGTCTTAGTTTTGAAGGCAGAATAAAATATAATATCCTACTTTTCCACTACCCCCAACCTGTCTGCCCTATTTCTCTCAAAAAATATGTAGGTTTGAGTCAAAGAAGAGACCCATCTGTTTTAAATTGAATAATAAATATTTTCTGAAAGGAATAAAGAAATTCTTACAAATTTAACTAATTTTGTATTTGCTAAACTCACCCCCTTGCCCTAAACTAAGATAGCTATGAACATGTGCAGGAGTACATTCAAGCAACATATTAACAACCTAATAAAAATATTTACTTACATTGACTTTGATTCAATTAGAGATTTATTCTAATTATCCCGCAGAAATTAACTAGCTTGCCTTATTAGACACTAAACACAATAAATTCAATCATTCCTTCAATCAGTTTCAATAGCTCACAGGGGGAAATCATGTATGGAACCAAATATCCTATTCAGCCTGGTAAGGGGTGCAGTCTGCTCAATGCCTTGCAGGATGAAGCCTTTTGCCTGCTCCCCTTCCTGTGGGTTTGCTCTGTAGCTCCCAGCCCTTGCAGGGATCATGGAGACATGAAGAGATAATGAAGTCTCTGTCTATACAATTATAATGGATTGCTAAAAGTATCAGAGTTGCTGTAAATAAATCATTATATCAGGCTCATTTAGCCCAATTCCTACTCTCAGATGGCTTGTAATAGAGTCCTGTCTCTAAAAGTCAGCCATTCCTTTGCAATTGGATTAATCACTAATCAAAAATGGAAGCTATCCCGCCAGCTTTCAATTGCACTTGGAAATACCATGTTGGGCTCAAGCCTCAAAACTGAATTTATTCATTTATTCAAATTTTAAAACTACCCATCTGCAAATATTTAGATGCCTTAACTATTAATTAAAACTTACAATGACCATGTAGTGAGGTGCAGTGTCCACGTTAACCCAGACATCAAAGCAGTAGAAGGGCTGCCTTCATCTCCCATCTCCTGGCAACATACCTTCCAACTTCCTCAAAAACTCCATTCAGAAAGGAGTTTACAGCAATTGTATCTCTGCAAGATGCAGTTGTACCTTTTCACAGAGCTTGATGGGATGACCAGTCTTGCAGGGACAGTGCAGCCAGATTTGCACCAACAGTACCTGGGGCAGAGTTCCCTTCTGACAAGACTTTGCACTCCAGGGCCACAGGGGACTTGCTCCTGGCTCAAGACTCTCTTAAAAGGCATCTCCCTTGTCTGCCTCACCACCTTGTTTGCAGCTCCAGACCCTATGGTTGCAGCTGATGCCTGGCTCCCCACCAAGCGGTGCTTGTCACTGACCTGCTCGGTTTCATCTCCTTTGGGTCTCAAATCACTTGCAGGGAAAGAGAAAGAGAGATTTTGTATCCTGGAAGGTCTCAGGTCGCTTCAAATTCAGGACCAAATGCTTATACAGAGATAAGAACAGTATCTATCTCCCACTGCCAAGTACACCCACAAAATCCCAGTTTAGTAAATTCATCTTCTGCCAATATGTACTTGGCCAGGATACCAAACAACATGCTGTGTGGGTGGATGTAAATAAAATCCCTTTATCATTGCAATCTAGCCATCTCTTGGCAGCCATGGCAACTGAATAACAGTACTCAGATTTAGTCATCAGTTGAAGTTTGTATAACACAGGACATGTTTACACCAAGTTCCACAGAAGGAAGACAAAATGTAATATTGTATTTACCTAGAGCTGCAGTGGAAACAGGTAAGTGGGGGAGAAAATATCTGGATATGACCAGATTATAGTTGGTAGTTTAATCCCTTTCCTATCTCATAAATAGATTTCGGTGTCAAAATACTATTTGAAATTGTTCCTCAGGGAAATTCATTTCAATGAGCAGCATTCTGTTAATCTGTACACAATGAGCAGCATTCCATGGCTCTGTACACACAGTCTCCAAAGCTGCTTTGAAAATAGGAAAGTGTTTTTCCACCACCATGCGATTCCATGAAATACTGATATGGGATATACTTCACATGTAAGTCTTGGTCCCTCAGGGGATGACTACAGAGAGGAAGAAATACATGGCTAGGGACAAGGGATTTGTAAGAATAAGTATTGTGTGAAGCAGAAGTCCACTCCGTACAAGGCAGCAACCCAACCCCAGTTTCCATCCAAGTATCTTCAGAGGTCTGCTCTTTAGGAAAGTACAGTCCTAGCTTGTAGCTAGATGCTGGTAAGGGGATAATATTAAAAAAAAAAATCTTTCTCTTTTTCACCTGTTGCCCAAAATATAATGCATTGCACAGAAAGGAATAACTTCAACGAACATTCCCTCTTTCTGACTGTAATAGGCATATATAAAAGTGAATATAAACTAGAAATATTACTGTAATCTCAAGCTGAAATTTTGTCATCCGTGGCACAATGGTTTTGCAATTTAATTTTGCTACTTCATGGCAACATGTTGCTTGGTAGAATCCAGTTAGTCATAACGATAACTATTCAGTATATGGAACTAATTAATGTAGTAATTAAGTGTCATCATGTTATAGATTTCAGTAAAGTGTTCACAGTATGCTAATGTTTATACTTACCTGTAGTAGTGTGATCCAAGAAAACTTCTCTGAGCAAAACCACGTTGGACTTGGTGTGAACATGGCTCTGTCCCTTCTGATAAACCAACCACAGACTAGGAAATATCTTGCCTCTGGTGAGAAAAGGTCTTCCAAGCTGAGTAAAACAGGAGTTCCCAAGGTGCTCAGCAATATCCTTTTAATTCTTTCCCTAGTCTCTTGTCTCAAGTGTAAAGTCTCAGTGTAGCTCCTGAATAATAAGGATGAGGTGCAAACTGATCATGAGGGAAGATGCCGCTATGTGAAGAAATTAAAAAAAGGCACCCGAGCCAGAGTACAAAAGTGAAGGAAACTCTCAGCTCTCCATAGCATGGCCAGGACTGCACCAACACCTCACACAAATCCATGCTGCTAATTTCCAGGATAATTCAGTGAATGTATCATGGTTAAAATCTCCCCTAAAAGCTGATGGCAAATGCAAATTTATTGGATCCACAAGACCTTACTCTCTGCTGTGTCATAGTCATTTACACCTCTCTGACATTGCTGTTACAGCAATAAACCAGATCCATCATATTTGTATGGAAACCAATAATGTACATTGGAACTAAGGAATTTAACAGGACAATATGCTTCAACAAAAAAACTGTTTCAATTCAGCAGAAGTAGCAGGAAATAATTTCATTTTATTTTAAAAAACTCTTTTCTTTTTCCATAAAAACATTTAAAAAACTCAACAATTTGGGTAAAGGTGAAGGGAACTCTTTAGTCAGAATTCAGAAAGTGAGAAAATGGATGATCTAAGTTACAGAACCTATAAACTTGGCCTCCTTGAGGTTACCAAATCTAGCAGAAAGTCTGATTATAAAAGGGATAATTTAGAAGACTAAGAAAATATGGTAGAATAAAAAGCAGGGACAAAAGCTACATTAAAGCAATTATCACTCAACTTGCTGCTGTTCAACACATTAATATATCACAAACTTTACCTGCAGTTTTATGAATTTAGCAAAAACAGGAGGAGTCAATTCTGAAATATCAGATAAAATTGATATATCAGAGACATGGATAATTGATCTGGGCATTCCTTTAAAACCAGAAATAGTGCTGTGGGGTCTAGGATGATCTATGGTTTCAACACTGAGTGTAACACGAAAGGCTGGATGCAGAGCTCGAGCCACATGCACAGCGTGTTCTACAGCAGTGGCCTCCTACCACATCTGGTAAATCATGTCTGTCTTGACCACAGGCTTGAGGCTGCACAGCCACCCCTGTCAGGCTCAGGGCCTGGTGCTGGCCGTGTTGTAATGACAGACATGCAGATAAGCGTGCTAAAGGACATTCAGGCCTTAAAATTAGGAGCGACAGAGTCCAGCTTGTAACTAGGTGTTGGACTGGCAGCTCCTGTAGTCAGTGGAGCAAGCTACAGATTGGGACTGCCTGTGGCTAACTGTGGACAGAACGGCAAGGTGTGACATCCTTCCTCACACCCACCCAGTTCTTGTCTCTGCTGCTGGCAAAGCAGGGGTCTGGCGGCCTTGTCTGCTACCCCTCTGAGTCATTCATTTTTCTCCTGACAGTGAAGGATGCCTTAACAGCCATCACCTCAGTCTGGCTTTGGTACAAAGGCAAGTGCTCTGAATATGCTCCATATCTATGCTGCTGAAATAGAAAAGGGTCAGGTGCCCAGCCGATGAATCTCAAGCCAAGTAGGGTGGACCATGTCCACAGTGAGTGCCTTGCACAGGACCCTATAGAGCAGCCTTGCTTTGGAGAGAGTTAGCTGAGACAAATCATCAGACAAGCCATTTGGATGATCAAAGATACAATGTTTGACCTTGTTCTCTGATAACACAGACCTATAAAATCTAATCAGTCATGAAACACAGCCCACAGGCTGATGTAATATTCCCTGTAGGAAAAAGACGAGAAAAAGTCAGATCTACCTGAGAAGGTCAACATCTGCCTTCTGAACATTAACTTACGATACAGCTTACAGTATTTGTTAACACCTCTATAAATACTAAGAGATCCTCATACAATCAAGATAGTTCCAGTAGCACTTACATTATGAAAGACATTTCTCAAGCTTTACAGAAAAGCATGACCTTGCCTTGCAGACTTCTACTTTTTTGTGATAATGGACTGATACATTTTTAATTCCACCTGCTTCCTTTCACAGGAGGCTATGTTTGCTATACAGCAAAAGAGCTAATGAAGGCGTTCTTATAACTAATTCTGAGCTAAAGGGATGAACCAGATGACTCAGAGGCTTTGGTTGCTGCAATTTTGTTAAGCTCACCAATGGCAACATCTGTTTCTTGAGTGAGTGAAGCCAGAAATGTTTTCTTTCCTTTTTTAGTTATCAGAATTGTTTAAAAGAGGAGGGGTGAGGTAGAGAGTTGGTTCCATGGTGTCTAGGCTAAAATATCACTGGCACTTCAATTACTTCATCCAAAGATTTTTCTTGTCTTTATGCTGGACATCAGGGAAGGCCAGGCCACTATGGGTATATCTGGAGGGAAACAGTGACAGTTCCACTAACAATTTCCATCTGATGAATCTTCATCCAACATGGAAGTGGTCTATCTCCTAGTTTGAAGAACAGGAAAATTCTCCTGTAATATTAACTGTGCATTGACACAGAAGTCACAACCCTTTCTCAAACCATTTCCACTTCTACTGGCTTCAGAGGAGAGGGTACAAGACAGTGAGGATGCAGAGACTGATGCTATCAGACTTGAAAGTAGCATTACATAGGCTCCCCTTTGGAGACAGCCAGGTAGGTCTAGTCCCAGTCCTGCCCTAGATGTCTAATACAGACAGATTCACCAGTCCTCAAGTAAGAAGAATACAGAGAACTTTCCCATAAAGAAATGAAAGCATTGATGCAAACGGTTCTAATGTGACTACTCAAGGAATAGCTCACCTGTGTGAGAAGGAAATCCCTAATTCAGCCACATACTGAAAACAAACAGGCAAACAGGAGCCCTTCCCCAGAATTATTCTGACCACTCTGCCAATGAGCTCTTGGGACTCTTCCAGGGCTTCTCACTCTATGGATAGCAGTGGTACATCAAGCACCAAGGAAAGGCCCCTTAGTCTGCTCTTGTCTGTTTACACTGAGTGCAGGCCCCAGGCTGAAAGAAAGGAGCACTAGAAAGTGTTTGAGAGGTAGAAGGCCTTGTCTGGGAGAGCTGAGGAAGGAGAGGCACACAAAAATCCAAAATAATCGTTTACTTTGCTGAAATTCAATCACAGAATCTTGCGTGTCAAGGGGAAGAATAGATAAGCTGGTATTGGAGGCCAGACCTAGAGATGCAGAGCTCTAGCAGATATGCAAAATAATTTTGTGCCTAGTTAGGCAGTCCCAGCGTGTCTTTTTTCGCACATACATGGGCCAACCCCCAAATTGTGAGCCACGATTGCTATTCTTTGCTCCTTTGAAATCGATCCAGAATCCACACTCTCACCCCAATGCCACAAGAATGTCAGAATCTGTTCTAAGTAGGAGATATTAAGAGTAGAGCTGACAGAATGGGCTCTAAACCTTATTTACCCTTCCCTCACCCACACCAAAGCAGTGCCACACAGTGAGATTAGACACATTCCTCCTGATACAGGCTGTAATGAGAAACAAGAAGTAATGAGGTGATTTATTATCCCCTGTCTCTCCCAAAGACCTCAACATGTTGGCTCTGTCCTGTACTCTTCTGTAGCTGATTTCGGAGGGACAGAACTCTACTCATTCTTTTGCTGCAGCAAAATATCCTGCCTGTTCCCCAACACAAAGAAATGAGGAGACCAGGCAAGTTGCCAGGTTCTCAGAACTTTCCCTCATAAAAGCAATATATGTGCTTACTGTTCTTCTAGATTACAAAAATTAGAATGGAGAAGAGAGAACAGTAAATTGCACAGTGCATTTTAAGGAGTAGAAAATGCAGCACAACTGCTGCAGTGAAGCTCGTTTAGCCCATAAACATGTCATGGCTTGACGGAGAGCACCATAGTCACTCAAATGAGTCAAGATTCCCTAAGAGGACTTTCCACTGAGTTCAGCACGATTTACCAAATTTGATGGAGAATGAAGAACTGTGGATTGGCTTCAGTGGCTAACTATCCCCTGGCTTCAGACACTCCATGTCTTAAATGCTATCAGTCTTCTGCACTTCCAGGTGCCCCAAAGTCTTGGAGTAGAGTCCTGTTGTGCCAAACATTGTACAAACAGAAATGAACAAACAGACCTTGTCCTGAAACCATTATGAAGCTATCTCCAGATTTTTCCTATGCTTTAAACAATGTGCCAGAGCAGAATCTAAGGAAGGGATGAGATACTTAATCTAGAATTTAGAGCTTGTTCATGATGGATTAGATTCTTAGGCTTTCATGCTGGAATGCTTTCTTCACCCTTGATCCTCTTGATTTCTTTGAGATTGCTGGTGAAATAGAGGTGTAATGGGTCCAAACCGTGCTGCTGAAAGGCAGGCACCAGTGTCCCTGGTGATATTGCTGGTACTGCTGAGCATACAAGCAATACCAGGGTATCCAGGCTGGTCTCGCTGGGTAGGCAAGTCTCCAAAAGAGTGATGTTGGTACAACCATGGTATACTGCAAAGTTTAATTAATGTTTATTCTGTCTCACACTGTGTGGGACAACAAAAGTAGGGTGAGCAACTCAGGCTGCCTCCAGCCCACAACTGCCAGAGTCCAAATTTTTATATCACAGATGGGAAAAAAAAGTCACAATAACTCAGGCTACCCTGTGTCATTTACCAGTCTGGTCCAGTGGCTACTTGAAGTCACAAGAAATGTCTACTTTGTTCACTGAGTTAGTCTTTGTAAACCCTGCAGGGTCTGATGATACTGAAAGTGGTCCACAGTACCTCACTTAAATGAGGCAACACTCGTGTCACACCAGATTATAATAACAAACATTGCTGGAAGGCCCAGTGACCTTCTTCATTAGCAATAAAAGTTCCATAGTGTGAATCTGGGAATTCAAACAGTGTTTCATGTACTGATTAAGTTACAGTGAAAAGAAGTGGAGGCAACAAACTTGAATTTCAAAATAACTCATAGAAAAAAGCCCAACAGTCCTTCTCTCAATACAGAAGACTGTTCTGAGAGTCATCCCAGAAATGAAGCTGGCATTCTGTTTGCCTCACCTACAGTGTTTATCTTATGCTGGTTTGCAAAAAGAAAAAGCAGTATTTAAGTAAAAGCTAGCTTAGGATGCTTCCGTTAATACTGTAGGAAATTATATTTTATCTCTTAGGGCTGCTTTCTTTCCTCTGAAACTCAGGCCCAGGTTGGATGAGGGTCTGAGCAACCTGGTCTAGCTGAAGATGTCCCTTCTTATTGCAGCGGGGGTGGACAGGATCACCTTCAAAGGTCCCTTCCAACCCACACAATTCTATGGCTCTAAGACTGTACATGGCCAACAGGTTTAGCCTGTCACCTGATGTTGTTTCTTGCTCTGCAGCAAGGATATGAAGGAGAAACCACATATAAGGTTATGGCTTCCTTAACCCAGCCACACAGGTCCTCTGTATTGGGGGTCTACTTTGGCAGACTGGCTATGAGACACACCTGAAATGTACCACAAGGGCTTGGGAGGGCAATTCAGAGCCACCACTGAGCAGGCTTGGTCAGGGTGACCAGCCCAGCAGAGTGCCAGCAGATATCCTGGCTCAGTCCCAGCAGAGCTGTGGCTGCACTAGGCTGGTGCTGTGCCCAGAGTAATTAGATCTGCCTCTGAAGAAGAATAAGGAGCTTGGGCCGACTGACATGGCAATGTAATTATACTTCTTCTGGAGCTAATTCAGGCACCACAGCATTAGGCTGAATTGTGTAGCCTGGATATTTCAGAAGTTACTCATTTTGAATTATCTTTGATAAGAACTCACAAGAGATTTAGCACTGCAGTTGTAGGTTTCATCCATCTCTCCCTCCTACTTCTGTTAGCAATGCCTCCTGTGGTGTTTTCCCTTCCAGTCCCAAAACCCACAGTGCTGTACAAACCCTCCAAGCCCCAGCCTCCATCAGGAGGCATGACTGTTTCAGAGGGTATCTGACACAGCTTCCCATTCAACCTTGGAAAAGAGCTTACTCCAGCCATTTTCAGGATTGCAGAATGGGGAGCTACACCATTAAAGAAATGAAAACTAATGGTGTCAAGCATAATGGAATCAGCTCAGGTTAATGATATTGGAAGGCCATTATTAATTTTTGCTGCCTTTTCAGCCATTTTTTTTTTCAAAGCAGCTTAGATATGTTACTGTGATAAGCGCAGCATAAATGTTCAGCCAGACAGTCAGATACTGTACCTTCACCTTATTACGTGTGCCTGAGACTGCAAATAGCTCAGATCAATCTCAGAGATATTAAATTAGAGCTGAATCTCACTCTGTCTCCCATACAAAATGAGCTGAGTTAAATCTGAGCTAATGCCCATATCAAGAGACATTACAAACCGTATTCTATTGGGTGAAGATTTATTTTTAGTTTTTCCACAGAATATTTCTGGTTATATGAACAATGGGAAAGAAGAGAAATTCTCAGCATTAGAAATGCATTGAATCTGTACATGCATTATGTAGCAGCTAGTGGTTCTGTCTTTAAGACAGGACCAAATAATGATTTTTGCATAATGTAACTATATGACAACTAAAAAGAAGCCCCAGGTTGAAATGGGAAGCAGAGAATATTACAGAACCACAATAACAAGGTCATTTGAAAATGAGGGCAAGTAAGTAAGCAGATAAAGGAAAGAAAATTAGATATAATGAAAAAGAAAGGAAACATTCATTATGGGGTGAGTGCAGAGCAAGGAATAAGTTCGATTCCTAAACTTAATTGGCACATAGAGGCAATTTTGTCTCTCTGCAGGTTTGAAAAGGCTTCTCCCATTCCCCATGCTGTTACTGCAGTTCTTAGGGGCATAAAAGGACCTTGCACCAAAAGCACTGAGCTGAGCACCACTGTCATTACCATCACAATGAAACTGGTTTAGGTCATCTCAAATGGTTTAATGATCATATTCTGGCTACCCCTGTAATGAGAAATAGAGCAGAAATAGGTTGTAGGCTAACATGCCGTCCTAGGACCACCCAAACTGTCTATTGCTAAAAGCTCTCTGGTATATTTTTGTCTTTTTGTTCTACTGTTTTCGTAGATATTTTCTGGACACAGATGGGGAATAACCTGGCTGAGGGACAGCTTGGATGTGTATACGCCTTTCTGATGGGCCAGGGTAAAGGTTTGCTATTTGGAGATGAATTGAGCTGTGCCACGTAGCCTCAGGACCAGAGCGTGTTCCTTGGTCTGTTTTATTTGATAGTGCAAAATGAAGCTTTTGAGAATCATAGAGGTCAAATAAGGTACCAGAAGACATGAAAAAAAGACAATCGTAGTTATTCTTCTTAAACAGGGAGAAGATCAGTCAACATCAGTTCCTGGAAAAAATCCAGAATAAATAAATGACAGCACTATTTATAAGGACCTGAAGGGTAACAAGAAGATAAATAATTGTCCACTGGGATTCTTCACAACCAGATTGCATTATACCAATTTAGCTTTCATCTATACCAAGTTTTACAGTTAGAGTTGAAGCAGGTAATTTAACGTATTTTTATCTGAACATTGTCTCATATAACTTTCTCATTAAAAAATCGACACTTGACTGTCCAATAGCAGAAAATGCTCAGTATCTGCATTCTTGAGGAGCATCTTCCGGTTTAGTTTCATCCCAAAGAAGAGCAGGTCATGTACTTCAAGACTGCTCTGTAATACAAAATAAAACATGTTATGTGGGGATAAAGTCAACCAACTTCAAAAGTATTCCTGTAACAACTGAAATACTAATGTACATGTATACTGCTGGGCATCATAAACAGAAACATAGTTTCCATTAAAAAATGGGAGCCATCAGATCAGGTCTTACATGCAGATGAACAGCTTCCAAGGGGTACTGTTTTGTTTCACCTTTTGTAAGAACTCAACTGAAGCTCTCTGTTTAGTTCTGGGTATCAGAAATAGGAACCAGAGACAGTCTAGAAGAAAGTGATATTGGAAGTATGACCTCTTGGGAAAGATTAAAGGACTTGAGATTGTGTAACTTAAAAACTGATTGGGGACATGACAACAGACCACAAATATTTTTAGGGAGAAGAGAAGAGAATAACCTGTTCCTTCTTCCCATAATGGATAGCACAAACAAGAATAACAGGAAAAGTCTCCTAAATCTCTGCATAGGGAAGCACTACCACAGATTGCCTATAGGGCAGTCTCTGTCAAGGATGATCAGTAACAATTAGACCAGCAGGAGGTATAAATGACACTTCCTTAGGCTACGTGGACAGACTAAGGCAGCCTCTGAATGTCCTTCCCAATCCAGTTTTTCTATGACTCTGTGCTCACTCCTCCTGACTTAGTGGAACATTATTTTGCCCAAATGTCCTTGTTTCAAGCAGTGGAGAGTAGAATGGTTTTTGTCACAGAACAGCTTAGGATGTTTTCCCAGGTTACAGTCAGAAGCTGTTAAGGTGAAATCGTCCCCAGGAATCCATGTTGCACATCTGACTTCTTTGGAGGTCCCACTCCTCTTGCCAATGCTGTGGGATGGAAGAGATGTCATGATTTCAAATAAATGTGGTTGTGCTCAGCTAGGAAAGATCATGGAAGTGCAGATCACATGCAGAAATAGAATTTTACATGCCCTGGAAAATGTGCTGCACATTTATTTGGGCCTTTTGAGGAAGTGTTGAGAAGATTGTGGTGAGGACTGGACCCTGCATATGCTGTGCTCAAGCTGCCGTGCTTCTGTCAAGTGCCTTCAATAGAGGGACAGCAGAGAGTAAAACAAGTGAGGTAACTGTAATCACTGGTTACAGTGGCACACCCTCAGGGTAAATAAAACAAGCGCCTGACCACTGACTGCAGTCCTTACGTAGAACAGGATACTGTCTGGATTCATCTAGTACTGAATAGCTGTTAAAAGCATAATCTTGATGTACAAACCCAGTGTACATGCAAACTGCAAGGGGGAAACGTGGGTCACTGTGGATCTGCGTGGTTCCACCTTCCTCTCTAATATGGTACAAGTGGCAATAAAAGGATGTCTTTCTGAAGTTTGCTGCAGGAGGATGTGGGCTTGAGCAGATGCTTAGAATCTCAGAGCACTTTTCCCCTTGCAGAATGAAGGCCAGACTTCTCACACACCAGAGGGTGGTTGCTCTTCAGGAAAAACGTGACTTTTAGCACTGAGTCAAGACAAATACAATGGACTAAGCAGTGCTGTATTACTGTGTTGATGACTAGATGTACAGCGACATTTAAAAAATGAGCACTGGATTTTAGTGCTCTACAAACTCCAAACCTGATCATTCAAAGCCTCCATCCATGGAATTCACATAGACTTGTGTATACAGAGGACTAGCCAGGTCAAGCCCTGGATATTAAATAATTACTTGTTATTCCTGATGTTGCTGCTTAGACCTGGCATCATATTGTTTTGTTTAGGTAGAAACCGTTCTAAATTTTTTCATACTCCGGATTTTACTGACCTGAGAAGACTAATATTTATAAAGCAATCCTTCCAGAAGGGAAACCCTCACTTTTTTCACCCCTCAAGAAAGCCCCCAAATCTGAAACAAGTAAAAACACTGGCAAAATCTACCAACAAGGTAATCACTGAAACAAATGGCTAGTGTTAAAATGAATATGAGGCCATTCCAGAACAATTTCTTTTTAGGCTGTCTAGACAGTGTGGCAGCAATGACATGAAGAATTTAGTTTTCCCAAGCTGCAACATTTATCTTTACTTTTTAGCCGACCAAAAGCTCAATAGGCGAGGAGAACATACAGCCAAGTTTTATTGTGTCTGTATAGTTAATTTTTTATATGCAGTGAAATAAATCATAAAGGTGTAGATGTTAGTGGAGCCTGAATACAATGAACTGGAGAGGTGGGGAAACTGCGTCTCCTGGCTTTCAGGACCCTGCAGTTTAACTCTGTGACCCACACATTGAAGCCAGACTGAAATCAACCTCTGCTGAAGGCAGGATTTGACTTGTCCCTATAGGAGAAACTCCAGAAACTGTAGTGGTCTGAGCAGTTTATTTGCTCCCCAGGGAAAATATATTGAGAACCTGTAGCTGTGGCATGACTCATCTACTCACAATGTATGAGGGGCTGGATATGCCTCCATTCCGTGAAAATGGAACATGTCCCCTAAGGATCTGGAAAAAAGACACAGTGGTTTTCCAACAGGCAAAGTTTTGCTTCTGTAAACCAGAATGAATAAAAATGGAAATGCAGGGATAAGAATGAATGTTGATTTCTAGAAAACTGGGGGACTGCAAATACAATTGGCTGAAATGTAACATATAGAAGCAGCACAACTTTATGTAGTGGTTGATATACCTATTGAATTGATTTTTTTTTTAAACTAGAGCTTAACACATGCAAACCGTCCATAGGGTAAATTCTTGTTAGTTGGAAACTTGATTACTAAAAGATGAATACTCAATGAGTAGAAACACCACAGGACCAGACATCGTTACATGAATGGCAGATGGCCTGAGCAGCCTTGCAAATTTTATGGAAGTTGTTTTCCATTTGAATGAAAATGGAGAGAAAATGTAATGAAATGAGGTTGGTCTTTCATAATCCATGGGTTGGATCCAGCTCTTGCTGAAGTTGGTGACGGCTTTGTTCCATGTATAGCGGCCACCTGCTCTAAATGGTTAGCTGAATTTCAATTTCAGTTATATGTTAGGGAAGAATCTGGGAAGAATGTGGCTCAAGGCTTTCTTTAGAGCAAGACATTCAGTCTAACTTCCCAGCCCTATACAAAAAGACAGATAATTCATTTTTCTGGAGTTTTATTTCCTTCAGGGTAATAATATATCTGGTACTACATGCTTGTTCAGCACATTATTACTCGGGCTTGGCTGGTGTCCCTGGGTAGTGCCCTCTGATAGATGGCATTAGTAATATTAATGGTGAGAAAGAAAGATCACTGTTGGCATTATCTTCCTGTTCTGTGGAGAGCCGGAAGGTGTGCAAAGGGCTGGAAGGTGCTGGAGGATACTCTCTTTCCTCTGGGTCAGGATTAAGGCTGCTGAGGAGGATAAACCTGCCACATGCTGTGCATGGAGCATAAGTCCAGAGAGTTTTAGGTCATGTCCATTACAAACACCACATTTATTTGTGGTGTAGCAACAGTAGCAGTAGTGTTGTAATAGAAGCAGCCATAGTTGTAATAGTAGTCATAATAACAAATTGTTATAACAAATTAACTGATTGCCCTTTTTCAAAGGAGTTGTTATCATTTGGACATAGAAAAAGGAGGTCTGTGGGGAGTATGGGGCCTTCTAGCACCATCACACTAATTGCCCCTATTACTGTTCTTATTAATCTGTTTGGTTATTTCCTTACTCTGTTTGGCTACAGCTAGAGTTAATGTTTAAGGCAGTATTTCTGCTGTGCACTTTCCCTGGCTGGGACTACTCCAGTTTCTGAAGCATTACCTCAAAGTAGCTTTTGCAGCAGTTTTGAGAATGTCTCCACTGAGATATGCATAATACCTTATTTACTGAGAAATTCCTAAAGAAAAAACCTGCGCTTTAAAATAAACTTTACTATACCTAGGCAAATAGATTTAGAAACATTAGAGCCAGAGCATTTTTATCTACATGAAAAGATTCTTTTTATTTTTTTAACAACCAACAGCTGTGCTTCATGGATAAGCCCCAGCTGAAGAAAACATGTCCATAGCTGTTACAGCTACTTTAAAAGGCTATTGCCAATACCTAGTGTTGCCACTTTCTTCTCAGTGTTTTGGAACTTCAAAACAAAATTATTTCTTTTCTAAATATCCTTTGAACTGCAAAACATACCCTTCAGGATTTCCTCCCTAATTTTCTGTACAGAGGCAAGGTGAGGAAACACAGGGCTACTCTAAACCAGAAACTTTTTCATTTGTATGAATGTGGAGTGTCCTCTTATTTGAAACTCAAAGACTTTGGTGGTCTGAGATCTTTTGCTAAACCCACTTGCTTTCCTGGAAGGCAGTATGGAATTTCACATAGGCTTTGCTGAGGAAGGAGGATGATTGCACTGTAGACATTTAAGCTTTGTATATACTTTGGAAGATTATAGCCATCACATTTAAACATTAATTTTCACTTCATTCCCTGATGTCAGTTCCCAAGAAGATTCTGACAAGGAGGCCAACAAGATCCAGCCATAGTTTCGTTCTCAAGGAAGCTCAACATGTTGCAAATACTGGCACCATCATCACCATTGATTGCACTGACTTGTTGCACAGGGGTGAGACAAATCCATACCACAACTGACCAGGGACACAATTCACCTTGAGAAAAGTCATTTTAAGTCCTCTTCTGCAGGGCTGTTTGCAGCTTTGTTGCCTTGCAGTTGCATACCATGTCATGGGAATGCTACTGCAAACTGTTCAGTGGGGCTTATGTGGTCAGTGCACCCCTACTTTGCTCCAAACCCTGTTGTCTCCCAAGAATGCTGCCACTCAGGCAGGCCCTGCCTTTGCTCCTCAGAAAAGAGGAGCTTTACCCATCCTGTTTCCTTTTGACATGTAGACAGCTGACTCTTTGATCAAACTTCATGTTAAAAAACCTCTGTGAGTATAACTTGAAGCCCTCATGGTAGACACGGGGAATGTCCAAGGGACATGAAACCAGAAAAGCTGGTTGTGCTTTAGCAACACGCTATGCTGGAAATGGCACTGACTGAACTATTGGTGCTATATTGTGCTTATTTGAGGTTGACTGCCTCATCAATTTTCTTTTGGGAACTGAAATGGAATTTGGGGGTGGATATGGTATTAATTAGGAAGGAAACTGGCGGCAATATGCTTGGAGATAAAAAATCTTTTCTGTTGGGAATCTGGTTTTGTATCCTTTCCAAATTGTTAAAGATGCATTTTACTGCAAAAGATATTTTTCTGAGTACTGTTAGATCTTACTGGAGAACAAGAGAATTAAACATGAAAATGATTGGATTAATAAGGAAAGAAATTTGAAAAAAAGACTTTCTGGCTACAATAGATTCTTAGGAATTAAGCTCTTATTGGTAATGCCTGCTAATTATCCCATGCATATCTCCCATATCTATGTAAGTAGTTAGGCAGTTCTGATTATGATGGCACTTTACATTATTTGTTTGGCCACTCTGAAAGGAACATGAGATCATTATAAAACATTCACAAAGACATGGGTAGCTACAACATCTGTCCTATAGCTTATAAGTACTACTGAAGCACATCTTACACACTAGCAGTATATAATGGTGTGCAGTTTTTAAAAGTCAGGTAAGAGTTTGACAGTAAATTCTCATTAAGGCTTTGTGGCATTGATCAAACTCAGACACCAAAACAGAGATTCTTCAAGCTTTTCAGGTGTTTCTTTTCCTTCCCAATTGCAGAGCACAGCTTCTTGCAATTGAACTGGCCCTGCATGGGGTTTTGTGCTCTACTGGGCTCTAAGTGTAAATCAGGGCAACACAACTACAGCAGCAAGGCCATAAAAGAGAAGTAAAAAATTTGAAGGATGCCTGCTGATTAGTCAGATGTAAATCAATGAAAAACATCACAGGAGAGGAATTGGGAAATAGGGGTGGAATGCTGTTTGGGGGAGGAAAAAGAGGTTAAAGGATGTGCTAGGAGACAGAAATTCATCAGAGGGCTTGTAAAACACAGAAAAGACTAGACTATAGGGAAGAAAAGCAGGAAGTGACTAAAGAGTGTGAAAAGGCTGCGTGGAAACTGTAGTGAGCAACTCTAGCAATCAACAGGAAAGTTGAAAGCTGCCAGCAATCCAGGAATTTTAATTCAAGGAATGAAAGACTAGAGCCAGGCTGATTGTCAACATGAAAACTGAAGTCTGGTCTCCCAAAGAAGGGAAATAAAGGAGGAGGGTAGGAACTCAGGAAAAAAGAAGTCAAACTCACCAGAAGATAGAAAAGGGACAAGTAATTGGATTTCCAAAGACAAGGAAGTCAAAAAGGAGCTAGAGATGGACTTGACAGGGCCAGGCAGTAAGAGTGGGAGTCTGGTATCTCTGCAGCAGCTTTGGGAATCAGAAAATAGATGCCTTGATCCAGGGCTCTTCAAGTAGCAGAAATAGAAGTAGCAAGCAATGAAGGAGCAACCCACGACAGGGTCAAAAAAACCTTTGTGGGAAAGCTGACAGATATCAGGGAGATGGATTAGTGGTGGTCCTAACATCTGTGTGGTACCAGACAACTGTGAGAAAGAGACTGTGACCCAGCAGAGGAGCTAATTTGGGACATTACCATCATGATATGAGTCCAGTTGCTTTGTGCGGAGTGTTGTGGAAAGAAATTTTGTATTTCTTTTACCAAACTGTATGCTCCTAAGACCATCCAGCACCTGAAAAATTGTGACTGTGACTTGTGCCTGCTGACTTGAGGAGAAGCATTTTAAGTAAGAGTTTTTAGCTTTTACATTAAAACTATATTTTGTGCATGACAAAAAATTTGTTGGGGAAAGTGATCAAAAAGGACAACCATTTCCCTGTACTGGTGGAAGGTGTTGGGCTTTTCTGGAAGCTCAGAATCACAACTCTTCTGAAAGAGCTTCACAAAGAGGAGCTATCTCTTACCCTGATGTGCTCAGCTGGAGAGCTTGCTTTTAGCCACAGCATTAAAATTAGATGTTAGAAAACTCAAGGTCAAGCTTTTGTTTTTATCAAAGCTTTACATTATTAAAAATTTTAAGAACACACTTTAGGAAAGATCTATGGTAGGAAAGCTAGTGGAAAATATTTAGGACATCCACAAAGCAGCTCTACTTATTTATATGGAAGACCTCTTCTGCACTAGAGCAATTTCAGCCCACAAAATGCTCAAAGAAGCAGTGCCACCTTTTGGACAAACAGATGTCATGTTAGGTCAGGCATGAAGTTGAAAGAAGGAGAGAGAAATAGCAGGTGACATTCAGACCCTGGCCAGAATTGGCTCTCCGAGAAATGATCAGTAGGAAATGGAGAAGATAATTGGAAGCAGTACTCAAAAATGGCTGTCTGGTTTTTCTTTAGGAAATGTACGTCTTTATTTCTCAATTTATTTGAAAAGGTTTTTAAGGCCAGTGAAGTACACAACTGTTAAAAAAAAATGAAAAAAAGGCAAGCAAAAAATAAAGAAGAGAAAAAAACAGGAGGAAAAGCACACCGTGGTTATAGAGAACTGGAGTATGGGTGTTAACTCACAGGCTGGGCCTCGCCTGTTGTAATGTCAGAGAAGCAGTACCAAATTCTCCAGGGACTGCAAATCTACCGTGCATGATCTTCATGATTTAGAGAAGAACATTCAAACAAATATGTATGCCATCGTCTAGATCCAAGGGGACTGCTGCTGTGGTCTTGATCTCTAAGATTTTAGGGCTGACAGCACAGAATTTGAAAAAAGTTCTTGTCTAGCAAAGGAATACTTTAAATGATATATCACTCATCTTCAGTGAACCGTAAAGTCTGTGTATTACCTGCACTGGCCAAAGCATCAACAAATAAGGAGGAAGGTAACCATATAGAAAGGTGAACTGATTAGTCTGGAAATCACATATCCACCCAGTGGTACTGTCCCGCTGTGCTGAATATCCTTTAGGTAATCTCTGTAGGTTAACTATTTCCTTGGAAACACTAAAAGGATATTGTGCAAATAAAGTGGAAGTAAAACAAAAAACAAACAAACAAAAAAACCCAAACTAAAATAAAAAATAAAACCCAAACAAACAACAACAAAAAAACTCCACCAAAAAACCAAAAAACAAACCCTAGTCTCTGCATCTTTCTGCAGTGTAAATCCTTTTGGATCCTTATACTCAGGTCAAATCTGACAGTGAGGCCTTAAATATTTTCCTTCATTTCTTCTCCCTTTACCGTAACAGCAACAGTGGACATTGCAGTCCTTGCTCGGCAGCCTGTCACAAAATGATATCCATGTGAGGAACAGTCATTAATGTATCCTAGTATTTTCCTGGAAATGTTGTAATAAGGACTTGTAATCTGAAGAAAGTCAATATTCTGCTACAGGCTTCTGCTACTGTCATGTCTAATACCCACCAAGGGGATGGCAGGCTCCAATTACCACAGCACCTTTAAGATTTCTGTGTTTTGTCACTGCTACCACCTTCTTCAGCCTCCACCTTATCTCCAAGGGACCAGACACAGAGTTCAGGGATCTGGGGAGCCTTCTCATCTTGTCTGAAATTACTGGCAGGTATCTTGCTAGTGCCGGGACCCATCACATACTTAATCTGACTCTCTCCTGTGTGCCAACATAGGGATTGTTGCTCAATTTCTCTGTTTGCTTCCTTCTCTTCTGACCAACGTGGCTGATTCAGTGGCAGATAGTTTTGTCCAGAAGGGTGAGTTACAGAGCATGCATGCTTTGCTTTCTAGTAGGTAAGAGGTGCTTTCAAGAGTGACACAAAGTCCTTGCTCCCAGTGGCATATCCGTGCTAAGGCAGCTTTCCTCTCTCCAGTGTTTCACGTGTCTTTGACAATAGGCATTGTAAAGTATCCTGTCTCTATGTCCCGGCCTATTCCAATAATGCTGTGGGTTGAGTATGATTTAATCTACAACTAAAACAAAAATATAATGAAGAAAATGCATTGCAACTGACAGACATTCTTTTACTTCAATCCGAAATGAGATATTTTGTTTTAGTTTGGTGCATTTCCCTCATGTTTTAAAAAACAAAATGTAGCTAAAGTTAGTCTTGAAATACTGTTAGAAGAATACTACTTATATTATGTATAGCATACTACATGCTTTCAAATTTTGAAATATTTTGATTGTTCCAGTATTAAAAAATAATGTATTAGAATTTCATTTCATGCGCGCACACACACACATAATCTGTTTTTATCTGTAAATATTTGTGCGTTTTGCCAAAAATTCAAGTACTGTCAGTCCAAATCATGTTTTTCCTCAGTGAATAAAGGATGCAAATGACAAAATACGTCTCATTCTAATCACATTTTCTATTTCAGATATGCATTATCAGTAAAATTGTGTTTGCTTTCAATTTACAATGGATCTAATATATAAAAGAAAACATGAAAGAAATAAGAGCAGACCTCTCACAGCAAATTATACTAGAAGTTTATATTATACTCAAATTTAGTTGAAATGCTTCTGCTTCACCTTTGTTGTGATGGGGCACGTACCAGCAAATGGCAAGTTGCTGCTAATGATTTTTGTGTTCTGTACTTGCCTGTTCTTGTCCCATTACTGTCCTGTGCTGTTTTGCACTTCTGTTGGCTTTTTGGAAATCCATCCTGTGTTGAGTGCCTGACAGTATGACAAGGCAGTTAAACCAAAAGAAAAGTGATGGTGTGTAATTCTGCACACACCCAGCAGCTGCTGTGTCTATGATTCTGCAAGAGGAAAGGAGGTGACTGGGGAATGCAGAGCTAAGAGCCTGACTCCAATTCTTCTCTTACACCAGCAGGCACCATAAAATTCAGATGCAGTAGAATGGACTGCCAAGTCATTTTCTGTCTTGTCACGGGCAGCTTAAACCTGTTACTGGGAGCAAGGCTTCCTTAGCACTTTCCCCAGATAATCAAGCTTGGTAGAATCTAAAATGCTTTAAAAGGAGGACATGAGTTTTTAAATAAGTGGACCAGCAATCTACTCAGCTATGGGGAAAAAATGCCCAAATCTCATTCACAAAGCAGTCTCCAATAAATAAAATACAGGAAATTAGGAGTTATCCCTATTAAAATACAGAGTAAAGTAGCTGCCATGCATAAGAATAAGGTTATGGGTTAAACCTGAGGTCATCCTGCAATTACTTCTCCTGAGGTACTAAGCATCTCCAAATCATCATCCAATATTCATGCCAATATGGTGCAATTAGAGACATGACTAAGTAGCAATACACAGATAGTATTGGGGGAGGAAAAACTGAAGACACTTCTGCAGAAAACTTCTCTTCACAAGTGCAACAAGAAGGTCTTCTCCTGAGTGTATCAATTTCAATTAGGATACCGAGTTAAGTTTTCAAGTACGCAGGCAGGTGTTATTTTCTCTTGAGAGGACTGATATTGCTAAAGCAAAACAAACTTTCCCCAGGATGAACATAGATGAAATGAGCAGCTTTTGAGGTAATAGATTGTCCTACACATTAGAAGCTGAGCCGATATAATTGCTTTTAAAGTATCATTCTGTAGTTACTCTATTACCTACATTCTCTATAGCTACACATGGAACTGTGTTTGTGTCTTTCTCTGACGACTGAAATACAGTGCTTTTCCGTGGTTATTAGTGAGCCGCAAATCAACCTCTTGTGAGTCTGTTATCTCACAAGAATGCCATTAGAAATCAAATGATGCACCCACAGTTGGCATGACATGAAGTGACAGTGCATGCTAAGTCTGTAAGGGTGCAGGTGACTCACCCCCCCCTTCCCATGGAGATTTTCGGTATTTCAGTGTGAGTGGCCTTGTAGAAAAGAGTTGGTTGTTCTAAGAAGCCCTTAATCTTGGTGTAAAAGGGTAAAATTTCACACACTTTGAGGGATTTGCACTCAATTACATTACAGCTGAACCAAAGTTATTTTCTGAATTCAAGTCTGGTAGGAAATTTTCTTTGTTTACTGATCTGGTTTTGGGGGAGAGAGAGTTCATTGATTCACAACAGATTTTGCAGATTCTGTCTGCTAGGATGCATAACTTGAGCAGAAACCACAGGTCAGTGGGCACCAGGAGGCGGTACCTAGGAACAGAGTGCTCATACTTTTACTTGCACAGTTCCTACTGTATTGTTGCGCGTGTGGAAAATACTCTGCATGCGGAAGGTTTGAGGCTTGTTTACATGAGGAGCAGTCAGCAGAGAGCAACTGGTGCTGCTGGGCCACTTAGAGCCAGCTTTGGAGAGAGTCAGAAGGCAGATGTTCTGCTCATGGGCTGCTTAGTGCAACAGGTGTGTGTCCTTCCCTATTCCTAATTGTCAGCACTGGAGTATCCATGTTAATAGCCTGCTGCCAACTGTTCCTAAGAAAATCCATGAGAATTGCCTTACATATTCATACCTGCTCTGTATGTGCAACTGTGGCACTAAAGTAGCAAAAGAGAGTGAACAAAATGTATGTGGGCCTGTAATGCAAATGTGCTCTCTAGAAGTAAGAATTAGCTCATATCTTACTCATCACCAGAAAGTTACACACAAGCTGGAGGAAGGATCCCCACATCCAGATCTCCTCTGCCTGATTTTACAGTCTTTCTAGAGATTTTTCAGGTGAAAAAATGCTCAAAAATAAACATTCATGTGGCATCAGGAAGCATTTATGATGCAAAAGAGACTATATTTTGACAATATAAATATTTTCTATAATTGGTAAGACCGCAAAAGTACGTACTTGACTGAACTCTTGAGTGGCAAGTATTTTACTTGTAGTAAACAAGATCATCAGAGAGGCATTCCCAGGATGAGACCAAATCAGTGAGCGAGCAGCAGATGGGGCTTGAGATTCAAAAATGAAGAGCACGGGTGACTTCATCTCCTAAATCTATTATTGATTAAACCATGAACACTCAAGACTCTCATTTCACTCATGTTTAGTGCAGCAGCTCCTGGCTGCCAAGCTTATGGAGTGAGCAACCTAGCAGGAATAAGAAAAGAGCTGAATAACAAAGTGTATGCAGAAAAAGTGCAATGATATAATTGTTATTAATATTAACCCATGCACTGCTGAGGCCATTTGCACAGATATTAAAATCTGAGAATAAAACAAATCTATGGCAGCATTGGTGGCAGCACATGTACACAAGAGTCACAAACTCCTCGTTAGTGAGTAACTGATCTCTTGAGTACCGCTATCCGCAATATCTCCTTTCACTCCTTCCTACTGCAACCCTCTTTCTCATCCCTGTAGTGGCTGATGCACATCTACAGAGGTACGGGCAGCTCTGCCTCATCAGAAAGTGGTGCTTTGATTTTGTTTTTCTCCCTCAGCGCCTAGTCCAAAGTAACAGACTTTCTTTCCTATAATGTTGGCTTTTTTTTTTCTTTTTTTTTTTTTTGGACATTGTTGGTTTTTTGGAGGACTCTTAAGTTTTGTCTGCAGCCTCTTTTTTTTTCATTACAGGATTATTTCTTTCTTCCAGCATCTCTTTTAACAAAATCTGGACACTTTTCTTGCCATCTTAACTGAAGGACAGTGTAATGGCTGCTTGGTTCTATAAGGCAAAGGGTGCCTAAGCTGTTAATAGAGTTATCACTCAGTCTTTCCTACTTTCTATTCTACCATGTGAACAGGGAAATTTGACCCAACAAAGCCACTGAATATCCAAAGACAGTGCATAGGATTGAATTCTTATTGTTCTGTGTTCC
>WEKY01062241.1:3043-24468 GCA_013390045.1 Picathartes gymnocephalus
AAATTTGATTTGGTTTTTGCACTTTCCAATAAAAATAATCATACAAAAGTATGATTTGCATTATAATTTATATCTCATTTATTATCTTGACACCTGAATTACAAACAAACTTACGTATGAGCCTAAGGATCTCTGAACAAAACTTACCCATTTCCTAAGAAGCCAAGTTCCTGAGTTTTGTCTGATTTTTAGTCTTGAATCTGATGTCTTAGACCAAAGATTCGAGAAATTAGACATTTGGCTTCTGTTTCCAGTTCTGCCACTGAGTCTCTGCTGCAACTTGGATAAGTCACTTAATATCGCTGTCCCACAGTTTCTTGATCTACTAAGTAGACACAGAAGTATGCAATCTGAGTGTGTTACAAAGCTAAATTAAAGGCTTAAGCAAAAGGTTCTAAGTGTCATTTCCCTTTTATTTTTCTTTTTTTTTTGCTAGTTATAAGATCAAAGAGTGAGAGAGGGAGTGTATTGTGTTTATAAGCAATGAACATCTGATAAATTTTATAGTCTATATCAATATTGTTGTAATGCCCTTTTAAACCTACTGTCCCCAACTAGAAAAAATAGGAATAAAACCACCATATAAACAAACAGTAGTGCAAAAGACATGACAAGGTGCAAAGGACAGGTATGCATATTCATATCCCATTAACTTTGGTGTAACTGCACAGCAGGCCTTCTAGCCCCCAAAGTTTTCTGATGATTAACACCACAAAATTTTTCAGTGACTGCTGTATAGTCCCTGTTATAGATCAAAATCACTTTGNCCAGGACCAAATCTGCATGGAGTTATACCGCTGAAAATTGTTCCCGTACACATTTCCATCTCTGATTTAAATGTTTGCCTTATGTCTTTAAAGTGCATGTCAACAGACTATGGGAGCATGCCCTTATTCACATTGTCATCAGACCACTAATCTTGAAGCTTTACACACAGATGGATAAGAAGGAACACTACTACCAAATCTGCATGGAGTTATACCGCTGAAAATTGTTCCCGTACACATTTCCATCTCTGATTTAAATGTTTGCCTTATGTCTTTAAAGTGCATGTCAACAGACTATGGGAGCATGCCCTTATTCACATTGTCATCAGACCACTATTATGTCAGAAATATTCATACCTCCAGTGAAATTACTGCACAAAATAACCTTAAATGTATTACTTGGCACATAATTTCTGTCTTATAGAGCACTGCTACCTACTCTAAAAGCTTACATGTTTGTTTACTCTTGTAGACACAGTGTATTGGACAGTTGAATAAATCTTTAGTGGAGAAGTCTTCTACATTTTTCCTGTTGGTTTTCTATTCCCCTTGCAATTTGCTTGCAATACAGATGTCCAATCCACATATGGTGTTTCCAAATTTTTCATGCAATATATAAATCTCTGGTTTTTATCTAACCTCATTGATTAGTTTGGTCCTGGCTAATGTGGATAATAATTGCATGATTATCCATAGGTTCTTAGCTAATTACTGTGAGATTACAATCTGTACAACACTTTTCACTGATGCTATTTTTCCAAAGTTTATCTGACCTTTTAAAAAATGCAACTTTCCTAAATTATTTTTGTCACAAGTGCCAGTATTTCTGTAGTTATACATAAGGACCTCAAATCTACCCTCAATCCAATGTGAATTTGCTTTGACAACCAGGAAGTTACTTCTGTTATGCCCCTATGTTTCCACTTCTTGCAAAAACACTGGCTCAAACTTAACCCATTCCTTGGACCAACACAATCTATAAACCAAATACACCTTGACTTTTTATGATGTCAGGTAAGAGAGATGGATATTCTTCCAGATGAACTAATGATGATACCACACTGGTTTCCCTCCAAACCTATCTCCTGTCCTAACTAGGAAAAAAAGAAATGCTGAAGTCACTGCTGGGTCATGAAATATTTGTTACCAGAAAACAACCCATTTCCTTTCAGAATGAGATTTTTCACTGTAGCCTGTATCACTGATGTTTGGAAACACGTTAAGAATCTAAATAGCCTAGAATAAAAACTGGAATATAGGTGATTGGAACAGGCTCAGAAGGAAGACAAAACTTCCTTCATTTACTCAAACATCAAAACAGTGTCTTAAAGATGATACTGTTCCGTCTAAATCTAAACGTGCAATAAAAATCCTGCCTTGGTTGGAGCATCAGCTTAAGGTAAATTTCAGGCACAGAATATGAAGTCACCATGGGGAAACTCATTATCACAAATCATTACATCAATCTCAGACCTATTGTTCCAAAGTCCATGTCTCAGGGCATTTATAAAACTGCTTCAAGTCTGGAGTGAAGACTGTATTTAAAAGCTGTCTGGAACAGCGCAGCGCTCCACAGTAACAAAAGTGTTTATCTAGGCAAAAGACACGATTTTCTCACAGACCTTTCAAAACTGTGAAATGGGCCCACTCACCAAGTAATAAACTTTAGAAATCCCACCACCTTTTGCTCCAAGGTCAAAGAACATTTCTTTTAGATGGGCTAGTAAAACCATTACTGTATCTATAAACACAGAAGAACAAACCAAAAGAAGCTCTACAAAAACAAATCTAAACATAGTTTTACCTAGGGGAATGAGATCTGGAAAAAAAAAATAAAATACCCCCATGCTACTGCTCATGGTTTTATTGAGGGTGCTCAGATACTGAATTAAAGAATATGATAAAAGAACTACGTCTGAAAGGATACACATACAGAGGTACTCCTACAAGAAAAGCATCTCAAAGTGAAATATCCATAGACCAGAAATGCCCACCATTTAACTATATTTATTGTTTGACCTCTCACCCCTAGGTCAAAGTTCTAAACAGTTACAGGTTTAAAAGTTTCCAAACAAAACAATTGAATATTATGTGTAGAAATACTTTTCAAATACTCTTACATACTTTTGTATGAATGTACTACCATTCATTTTACTGAGCAAATTATATGCCCTAAATTTCAGCTGTGACCCATCCTTCAGAGCTTTTTTTATCTAAACATTGCATTAATTTTTTTACTGCACCTGAAATTTTCAGGGACCAGATATACATTTTTATTGTAAAAACCTTACATATAGAATAGAGGACACCTAGTAAGCAAAACTATTATGCCATTTCTATCTAAAGATTCATATCAACTCCCACTAACAGCATAAGTCCATCTGTTTCATTTGAATTTATGCCTTTGATTTGCTCTGATGGTGTTTTAAATCCCCTGTCATTTTTTGTTTTCTGCCACGTGTCTACCACATGTATTGTATAAAAATAAAAGTTATTTTTCTACCACCCACCTATAAAGACTAACCTGCCACCAAAATGTGCTGAAAATTCTGCTTGGGAATTTACTCTAAATATAATATAATCAACCTGTGAAAAGCCAGTCTACAATACACAATAAGAATCCTAAAAGCTGTCAAACAGAAGATAACCACTTGACCAAACAAGCACATTATTTATTACCTACTCTGGAATGAAAATCAGGTCTCCAGAGATGATGGGCTAGGACACTAAGCCTTAATTCTAGGACTGGAAAAACTATTTGCTTCTCCACATTGTTCACTGAATTTAATCCGTTCTCTAATTCAACACACTGTTTGGCTGGACCAAAGGTCTAAAAACTTTTGGCTGCAGCTGGAAAAATTCTACCTTATGTCGCACTTGTGGGCATTGTCATGACTTGAAGCAGTGGATATCCTCATTCTACAGGGTGCCTACGGCAACCCAAGTTTGGATGACACAAAACCAACACTAACCCCATGTCAGAATTCCTCTTCATTCTTTCCCTGGAAAATTCATACAAGCACGGAATTCAATAGTCCTTATAAATACAAATATGGGTAGAATTTTTGAGCTTTCTTTCTTAAAGAAGGTTATTGCTTATCGTAAATGCATTCAGAATATGCTACTAAAATGCATGATTTCTGTTAGCAAGCCACTAAAGAAATCTTTTTGTGGTTATGTCCTGTAGTGTAGGCTCAGAAGTGTGCAAAATCACAAACAGAGCAAATTCTTTAAATGACAAATGTGTACATTTTTTGTTTATACGTAGCTTTTCATGTCAAAAAAAAGATCTTCTTGCTTTTGCGATATAAATCTGATGACACAGTCTTGAAATACATTTTTGTTCTATGCCACCTCTATCTCCTTTGTAACATTCTCTAACGTGACTGCCAGAATACTGTTCTAATTTGGGTGATAATTTTCTATACGAGAACTGACAGAATGAAAATAAATTCAAGGTTCCAGGAAATAATGAGTTCCCGATTATGTATCTGATTACTGTCAGCTCAAGGAATATACAGACTTCAGAAATGGAAGAGACCACCTTTCCTTTCACCAAACTGGGAGTCCTGAGTTGATTGCACAGGGAGAAGGCTTTCAAGTGTTTTTAAATACTCCCTAGTCCTACATGAGAGTTATTTTGAGGTCATGTTCACATTTCCAGACTGAATACGATTCTCTGGTAGAGACATCTGAGTCTTATCTGCCTATTTCTGGCTCTGTTTGAGAATGTTTATATTATTCAATGTGGGAGACTTGAACTCATGACAAGGAACATGATAAATTTTCTTAATCAAACTGGGTATCAAGAGGTGGTCTGTCATCATTTCCCTTTTGTTGCATTGTGAAAGAAAGCAAATAAGGAGCATCCAGTGTGATCCCCACTTCTGTTTCAAGTCTCCCCACCAAGTCATTAAACATTCTCTGGCCTTTGTCAACAGCCTGGTAAACATCCAGAGAAAGAATCAGAATAAAATAGTTTATTTAACATTCCTCTCCTCCAACTGCTGATTAGGATAAATAGTTTGGATAAAAAGCCTATCTGTTCCAAAAATCACAAAAAGAAAGGATTCAGCTATCAGCAAAGTTTAGATTTGGTTTCAAATATTTTTAAACAGCAAAAGAGTTTTTTGTGCTCTTTGATATTTTCTCCATCCTCAGCACATCATGTTAGCACCGTGTCAAAGCAAAACATCAACATCAAATGATCACTGGGTAAACTCCAGTGAACTGGAGTGAAAGGCTGGAGGCTGAAATTCCAGGCACAATATAAAATTTGGAGAGATGCCAGAACAGAGTTCTTTTTAAACAGCCTAAAATACTGAGGAATTTATATCCAGCAAATCCCTTCATTGACCTAATAGTTTGGAAATTGCTAATTCTGGTCAGACTGATGAGTCGTTTGAGCAAGGATCATTTCCTCTGACAGCGAAAAGTGTCAAATGTTTCAAAGAAAAACAGAATCTTCTTCCTCTGACCACCATTGTGCTCATCCATAATGAAAACAAAGTGACACTGTGCCTAACAAAAAGCATGTACCTAGCACACAGAAACTTGCAGTCAGCTCAGGAAGTGAAACAGAAGAATTCAGGACTGTTTTTTGTTTTCAACCTGGACAAGTAATTTTATAATCCTAACTTACTTGCCTTAACATATTGGGGTCAGGATACTCTCCAATAATTAATTATGTGCTCTGAAAATGTGGTTTTTGGTTTTTTTTTTTTATTTATAGTAATCTTGTTGCCATTTAAGTTTTCCAACTGTCTCACTGCTCTTGTGTTATACTACAGTAAACAGAAACAGCCAAATAATCTTAGCAGCATTCAGAACTCTTTGTCAGATGCTGGGCCAGCACAGATTAGAATAGCTCTATTGCATTCAACCATCATTTAAAATATTGAATGACTACAAAAATCTTAAATGTCCATTATCGGTGTTTGCATTCTGCAAGAAACAGTCAATCAACAATTATTTTTTGTTGTATGTCTGATATGTCTAATATCCTTTAAACATTGGGTCAGATCATCAGTTAACATAAATCAGCAAAGCTGAATTTACTGGATCAGTTTACACAACTAAGAATCTTGCCTGTGGCTTTCCCACAGTAATAAAGTTAGAGCACATACTCACTTTGGCTGAAATGTCTGAAAACATCCAAAGGATCTGCATGCTTATTTCCCTTTAACAGGAATTGGGGATGATCTTATCCATCTATCTGATGGGTAATTTCTATTTGCAAAGCACAGATCCTCACAGAGCACACACGCCCCCAGAATGATAGAAAGCAATAAAATTCCACAAATGGACTCCACAAAGGAATGCTTTATATTTATATTTATATTATTTTATCAAGAAACTGTAACCTCAGAATATATTTAGACTTCTCAAGTGAAAACTGCTGCTGGAACAAAAAGGTGAACTCACTTCTAATTTTAAAAAATATATACCATTAAATTTCTCTTGAGAAAAAGTTACAGAATATTAGCACATGAAATAATGCATGGCTTTAGAGTTCACGGTTAATATACTAGTAAAACAGGAATAATAGAATAACTTATGAGTCAAGAAGCCTTTAAAAATTAGTCAATTTTCAGTTTTACTATTGTCTATGAAAAGAAAATTAACTTTTTCAAAACCACTTCTAGAAGGTGGCTACATACTTGTACCACAGAAGAAAGGAGATTATCCTTAAAGTCACCACTGAAAATAATGTTCCCACAGTAACTCTGAATATGTAGTGCAAATTATTGAATATCTCACATCATAGGAATGGAGGCACTTTAAAATCTTATTTTTTCAATAGTGTCCAAAATATTCAGGATTTTCCATGAAGCTACAGTTGGTTTCTGTCATTCTTACAGTTTAGGAGAGATAGATGAAAAGGTGATCAGAACAAATGGAACAAATGCTGGAACCAGAATGGGAAACAGAGGTGTCCTCTCCTGAACAGTGGTGTTTGGACGACAACCATCCTCACAGCAGCAGGGAGTGTCAAGGAGTATTCCACCAGCATGGAGGAAGCAATACCTGTTGGATACTTCATGCAAGTTATCCAAAGGGGGGCCTGTGAAATATACGTGTAATGACAGTGTATTCTCTTGCAGTGAGAGCATGTATAAAAGCAAAATTCCATCATTTTGACATGATTTCTGAAACAGATTGAAAACAGAAACATCATTCAAGAAATATGAGGTTTGCAACTGACTCATTTCAGAGTCAACCTCCCATACTTCAGCTTTTGATTTCATAAACTACTGCAAGACTGCTGTAAGGTAGCTCAGCCACAAGAACTCAACATATCACAGGAGGATAGTCTGGGCTGGCAAAAGGACAGTGAGGGAACTCCAGCTCATCATTATAGCTCATCCTGGCAAGCTGGAGAAATAAAAATTAAATATATAAGATAATCAAACAAACAAGTCCAATTAATAAAGAAAAAGAATCAAATTAGTTATATTCTTCTTACAAAAAGGAAAAAAAATTACTATGACTCAAGTTCAACAGTAACATTTTGGTATTGACTCCTCATATTCACTTTTTTACAATTAAGAATAAATTTCCTGTTGAAATGCAAATAGGACACAAAATTCCTATGATAATATAATTTGTTTATTTTCAGCTAGTAACTTTCACAAGAGTGGATCTCAGAGGAAAGAGAAACAGCAGCTGTATGCTGCCACTGAAGGTGAGGAATACAATACTGGAGCAGTAGGAGGCAGATAGCAGAAGAGAGAGGAAGCCAGATATCATTTCTTATCTGCAGAAGTGATCCTGGAGCTGGATCTCCCAGAGAGCATGAAAAAAATCACTTCTTTTTTATTTTAGTTTTTCCTCAAAACATCTAATATGATTTGAATTCAGGAAGATCACTCAAACAGTAATACAGAATACATTATTTAAAATTGGTTATTTTAGTTTGGAATGGATAACTTGGAAAGAGTTTGTTTCAAATTGTTGTATGTCATTTGTAAAATGATTACATATGCATAAAAAAAAACCTTGGGGAAAAAGGAAAAAGAGAGAAGAATTGACCAGTGGAATCCCTTGTGAAAGTATGTTTAAAAATACTGAGGTTTAACACAAACCAAAAGAAAAGCCAGGAAATTCTAACTTAAACCTAACAACTCCATCCTGAACCCATGCTGCTGAGAAAAATAAAAGGAACAATGCTGAGACTTCAGAACAGATCTGCAACTTTAACTGAGCTTCCTGATTCCTCTCCTTTTGTTAAACACTTCTAAGGTTAACATTTAAATAAATAGTTAACAGCATTTATCACCGCTCTTTATAAATAATAAGTTTTGCAGCCTGAACCTAGGGTAGGTCAATTTGCTGCAGCCAAAGCACTGGGTTTAAGCACTTTTCATGAGGTTTCTTGTGTAAACAAACATCAATGAAACCTTGTGAAGGTTCAGTTTTATGGCAACTTCTTAATATGGTTCCATACTAGAGTAATTGAGGATTTTTTCAGGTTCTCCCCTTGGGACGACTTTTCATTTTGCAAAAATCTGCAAAATTATTGAATAATCTTACATGTATGCCAAAATCGTCATTATTTCTACTGTGAAAGGATATATTATTATTATTTGTTGCCATTAAAAATAATTGAATGTTGGCATTTTCTTTTTAGTTGTTGGTGATTTGTTTCTTGATCTTGGATATGCTACAGTCACATTTATTATGCTTCTGCAATGTGCTTGTTTGGGATATATATATGACATTTATAATAATACTATTTTGTGCAATATTTATTTTCCTTTTTAATTATTTTATTGACATTCAGGACTCATAGAAAAAAAAGTTAGTTTAAAGCTTACTCAGTCAGATGAAATGTGAATTGTGAAAGTGTTTTGTAAAAGTGTTTTTTAAAATTTGACCATTCATGCTCATATTCTGATTCAGCAATAACTCCCACCCAGGTAGAAGATAGATGTAAGCCCATGCTATTCTTCTGCCACTCAATAAGAAGCAACACTACTATGCAGTCTGAGTTTCCAAATTCCAACAGCACACTGTAGCTTGTATTTTCTTTATCAACTAAGTATTTTTACATACATTTACCAATGTTCACATCATTGTCACCAGAAAAGAGAAAGCAGGAAATTAGCAAACAATATTAATCTAAATTAGCTGCTGAGCTTTTCCCTCAACATCGTCAGCATCCCTTCACACTAGATATGGATTGCTTTGATGGGTCTTTCTTTGCCATATCCATATCTTTGAGCACATATCCATATATGCTGGTTTTTAATTACTCTTTCATCAGCATTTAAGATCCTGAATATTTATTTGCCTCACTCACTGATTTTTTTTTTAAAAACTAGTTTTTCTTCTAATTTGACCACCTGTTTGCTATTATGCTGAGTTCAGCGTAGGTCTCAGGGAAAACATTTCTACTGTTGGCTGACCAAATGGACACTGGTTGTATAACAGCTGAAGTTTGATAGGTGTGGAAGATGAGCCTGTGGAAAATGTGGCAATATGTTTTGCAGACTTAAAAAGGAAAAAAAAAAAAAAGACAAAACAGTGCTTTGTTCAAAAGCAGGCACTCTGTCAGGATTACTACTATTATTTATCATTTATTCTGATAGGCAATATAAATGAATATAGTAAAAATATAAAGCATAAAATAGGCCCTTTACTGTAATAAAAGAAGGAGATCGAGCCCAGAATGCAGTACTGGGGGCTCACAGCATTTCAGGTTTGGGAAGAACTGAGTAGCTAAGAATGAAGCTAAGTGGGGACATAGAACTGAGCATAGAAAACAAAGCAAATAAAAGATACGGGCATATGTGAAAAGACTGTCAGGGGATGGGAGGAAACAGGAGAAATTTGAAGCCAACCGTCTATTTGCTTAGTGAGAGAATCTAGTCAAAACCATGAAAGATTCAGCCAAAATCATCATCGGTTTTGTTTGTTTTATTAGGTTTTCTTTGTCAGTAATATGAGCAAATTTGCTAAACTTCTATAATGAAGAACAATATTTTCAGATACAGAAGCCTCATATATATCTGTTATACCTCCAAGTGTGGGATAAATATGATCCAAGGGTGGAGCAAAGTTCCACAAAGAGAGACGTGAAATTATACATTCCAGAAGTCTTTTAAAATATTGTAGTGGCATCTAGTGAGCAAAGCATCAGTTTCAATTGGGAAGAAATTCAAATGTGGTCTTGAGCACTGAATTAGCTAGAAAAACAACTCTGATAAGTTAAAAACACCTCCAGTAATTAAAGGATGATTCAGAGTCCTGACCAGAAACTACATCACATAAAAGATTAATGTGTAGGTTTCACCATAAAAAAGAATGTAAGCAATGGAAACATTCCTGGACCTCATTACTTCTGCTCTGCCAGCAAATTAAAATAAAGAAAAAAAAGAAAAGTATAAAACAAACGCCATCTCCTCCAATTTCCAGTGGCTTATTTTAGTAACTTCTCTCTGCCTACATAGAGAAAGAGGACTACATTTTCACAGATGGAAATAAGTGACTTTCTTGTGCCAGGATTTGGCAACTGCTGCCCCATATTGGAAGATCTGGGAACTCTAACTGCAGCGTATTGTGCAAAATGGATATTATGTACAGCATAATTTGTCCTATAAAGCAGCAACGTGTTCAAGTGAAGGGAAATGATTCGCATAACACTTTTAAGAAAATTCTACAACAGTGGCAAGTACTGATTCAGACCTCTTCCTCAAAACACCAGCGTGTCAGTACAGGACATTTCCGTGATCTTAAAGCCAAACATGAAACAATGTAGTGAATCTACAGTCTTACTGAGAATTTTTATTCACCCCTGGACATTTGGAGTTCTGAAGCTGCAGAGCCACCCAGTTCTACATGAACATATAGAATTATTCCTTGTTCATGTATTACAGCACGCTGATTGAAAATGTGCTTTTCAGTCCCACCATACTGACCATATTATACACATGGGTGAATAAAAAAAAATAATGGTAAACCAAGGCAAAACAGGTGCCATAAGACAGCCATGCTGCAAAGAAGTACAAAACTGCTGGTGGAGCTTAGGGCTCGCTTGAGGTTCAGATTGCAATTATATTCCTTTCTGCAATAAATTGGAAGGACATACTGAAAGTAAAGAAATACTGTTATGCTGTAGCAAAATAGTGTGAAGAAAATTTTGATGTGTGTTCTGTCAGTGATTCTCCTGGTATTTAACAAACAATTTATCAGCTGCCGCTTTCACACAGAAAATCTAAGACATACATCAGCTATTTCCTCAGGCTCATAACACAGAGTTTTGGCAAAGCTGGAATCAGGTCCCATTTCTGCTTTCTCCCTTTGTAAATAAGCATGACAGTGGTTGACTTGGTAGGTCATCCAAACTACCCCTATTGACTTGCAATATTGATTATTTTTCTAGCTCTCAGTTTTATGTTTGTCTTGCATCTACTGGCTTTTAGCCTTCTTTTCTTGGAGTGGGAGAAAAGAAAGCAAGAAATTAATACAGAAAAAAAAGATGGGGAAACTCCAAACATATCAAGTTACTTTTCTGGTTTACATCACCAGATGTGTTATAATTTTGCTGGAGCCCTGCATGTGAAGGACCCCCTTTTCTTCCAGCCCTGGGGCAATGACTGAAATACAGGGTACTTCTATGAGTAGAGTGCACCTTTGGAAGGTTTTGAATAGGTATTCTGGAGCTTCTCATTTCAATCCATTTTGATGAGATTTCAAAATATAATTAATGAAATTGTCTGTTCAAAGTAACAGAAGCTCCAACATTCCCCAGGTGAACATGGGACCGTAAACCTGGAAAACTGAAGACTTGCTAACATATAAATACTAAGGATAAAGTCTGTGCCTCAATGAGATCATTAGGAATTTTTGTTACCAAAAAAGATATTCTGAAAAGCTTAATATCAGTGCTATGAAATGACAAAAAGAACCCAAAAACCCCAACTTTCTTTGAATATGTAAACCTGAGACTATTAAGCAATGAGAAGGGAGTAATCCAACTGGTGTTATTCTCAGCATTCATAAGGCAAGTACTTGGCCATACTTGTGTCTGTACTTTGGGGAGGATATCAAATCCTGGAGTTCAAAGGAGGTTCACAGAAATGATACAGAGCCTGGAAAAAATCTTCTCAATCAAGGCTTAAGGAGAGCTGCTTATCAGATAAGCTCTAGCACAGATTACAGGCACAAGCAGGAATAAATTCTGGAAAATAAGAAGTATTTCAGACTTTTTGGCAAGGACTTTGTAGGACTCATTTTTCCAACACTAGCAGTAAAATTCAATTCTTAAACATGGCAATTAGTGAAGATGATTAAACATAGAGGAAGTCAGGGACTACTATTGAGTTTCCAAGGTTGAAAGTAACTCTTTCTAATAAAATTTTTGTTCTCATTGAACTCTAAGGAAAATTTCTTTGGCATTTTATTCCATAGGTATGTTGATATAGATGAAGAGGTAGTGAGACAAAATTAAGCCAAATGGAAGTGCAGTCCTTTTAGATGTCCGAACTGATGGACTTGTATTCCCTACATCCCCTCACCTCCATGGTCAGCAGCTTCAATCCTTCATGTTAAAGCTAGGAAGATTTATCTAATTTCTGCTTTACATATTTTTCTTTTCTTTTCTCTTTTCTTTTCTTTTCTTTTCTTTTCTTTTCTTTTCTTTTCTTTTCTTTTCTTTTCTTTGCTAATTTGTCCAAACTGTCACCTTTCTCCTACACAGCAGGGACAGGCTGTAGCTGGGGACTGGGTGCCCAGACAACAGGGATGGGCAGGATGGGGTGCTCTGGGGGAGGCTGGCCAAGGACAGTAAAGCCTAGCAGTGCCCTCAGGGCCCCAACACAGGGTCCAGCACTCCAGCATGGACCCTTATGTGGCATGTGGCTGTTCAATCCAATCCATCCAGCTGTTTCAATCCAATCAATTCTATATAATTTCAGGGCATTCAGCAGCCTTACTGCACCTGGCAAGGCCTACAAGAGAGCTGGAGAGGGACTTGTTACAAGAATATATAGTGACAGGGCAATGGATGATGGCTTCATACTGAAAGAAAGTAGGTTTAGGTTAGCTATTAGGAAGTAATTCTTTACTGTGAGGGTGGTGAGGGACTGTAATGTGTTGACCAGAGGAGCTATGAGTGCCCCATTGTTGGAAATGTTCAAGGTCAGGCTGGATGGGACTCTGAGCAACGTGGTCTGAGCAACGTGGTCCAGTCCACAGCAAGGGGTTGGAAGTAGATGATCTTCAAGGCCTCTTCCAACCCAAACTGTTTTATGATTCTATGATTTGCTGTTTGTGCAGGTCCTCTTTCACACAGCTTTGCTCCTGAGAATCAAAACATGTTGTGCCACTGCTGTGAGGGAGCAGGTGATATCGATGACAGTCAGAACTGGCAGGGCAAGGTCAAAGAATTCCTTACCCAGTTCTACTCCCTATCCCTCCACATACATTTTTTATGCCCCATACAATGCAAGATACATTTTTAGCAATGACATAACTGAGCTACACCCAGAAATTTTCTCGCTAGATTAGTCAGAGCATGTCCACATAAATGGGTGAAGTGCAGTAGGGCTGGTAGCAATTCATCCATGGATGCTTTTAGCATGGACTGAATCCAAGGTGATTCTGCCATTTTATAAAACAGATTGTCCATATGTAGCTGTTGCAGAGTAGCAGTGATTAGTGACTGACTTGCTTGGTTGCAGAAGTCATCAGGAAACTTTGCTATGCAACTGTATTCAGACCAAGTGAAGAAATAAGAAATTTAGTGAGTGAAAACATAGGCATCCCTGCCAGATGTTTATGGAGAGCCAAGAAAAGAAACAGGATACTAAGCCCCTCCTGTACTAGAAAAAAGAATAGCTGTGAAAAGCAGTTGCTTTCCTTCCTCTACTTTTTGGGTGATGCAAGCTGCTTGCTCTAAAACACGTTCTTCCAGAGTCCCTGTACAATTAACGAAAAAGCTTCTGAGCACACATCTCATCTCATCTCATCTCCAGCTCTGAAGTCATGCAGGTTGCAGGCCTCACTTTGCTTCCTTTAGAACAGAGAAACTGGACATGGCAAAGCTCACGTGAGTCAGCCAGTCTGTGTTTGTGAACAGGAGGCAATAATTCAACCGTTATTGAAAGGATGTTGAAACATTAAGGTGTAAATTATTTGATTGTGAAACCAGTGATGGTCTGTTCTTAGGCTGACTCTGTCCTAGTTTACAGTGCCCTGGTAGGTCCAAAGTATGCCTGCTGATCATTGACTCCAGTGGCCCTATTCTGCTGCTTAAACTAAAAAGGAATTAAATTTTCTAATAGATATATAAACAAATAAATAAATATTTTTTTAAAAAAAACCTATCACTCTCTGAAATCTCAGCCTTAGTTTTGGCCTCAGGGAGGTGAAGATGCCGAGAAAAATCCCATACAGGCCCCATCCACTGAGGAAAATTTCCAAACCCCTTAGACAACTGCAGTTTTCTAGGACCTGTTTTGTTTCTTCAAGGAGTACCTGAACTCTCAGTAGTGTCCCTCTCTTCCCAGCCCAAAGATACAGACCAATGAGCCTGATAGTGCTCTGGGAGAACAATGCTTATGCTTCCTTAGCTATCTTTGTTAAAGAGATTTGTTAAAATAAAGCATACATGAGAAAGTAACAACTAATAAAATAAACCAGATTTAAGTCCTTTTCTGTTCATCGAAAACTTTTTTCAGACTACTGTTAGGTATCATTCAAATTCCTAATCTCTGTGCAAAATCAAATACTGTACCATATAAAGTGAATTCCTTGGCAAAATGTGACAGTTTCACAGTGGAAATATCAAAGTTACTTTCATTTGTTTTTTTCATCTAATGTTCTTTGTTCTTTAACAGTCTAAGAAGACAAAACAAAAAAAAAGGTCACAGCTGAAGTGTGAGAGGGACTCATAATTTATACCTTTTTGAAAGCAATCACAGGGAGTCACAGGAAGATTGGAAGCGCTGATAGCTGGAAACATAAATAACGGCACATGACAGGAGATATCTCCTCAGGCTCTTACTCATCTTTCAACTTCTTTTATTAATTACTGCATAACATTCTCACTCCTTAGAGCACTTCCCTCTCTCTTACTAGCATCATCAGCAAAGCTTCCAGAAAAGAGGTCACAAGACATGTTATATCCCCACTCTGTTCAAAGCACAAGATAACATTTTCATTAATAAACATTGTGACTACTGAATAGTTTAATGATCCTACTTTCATCTCAGTCTTTCAAGGTTTTCCTCCCTCTTTCCTTCTCTGTCTTTTGCACCCCCCCACCTTTTTTTTTTAAAGCTCTGCGAAAATGTTAGAGAACAGCATTCAAACCAAAATTGTTGCTTTTCAAAATTGATTTCATAGAATCAAAAGGGAACATTTGAAAAGCAAAAGGTACAAAACTCAATATTTAATCAATATTAAGTAAAGTTATCCCTTTTCCCTTTATTTAATAGGGAAGTCTAAATTTCTTTTCTCCACCCTCAAGATTTCAAATAATGGGGAAAATGAACATGAGGGGAAAATTTCAAACAATTTTGCGCCTAAGTTCAAACACGGAGAAGTTTCACAGTGACAGAAAAGATCAGTGACGCACGACATTATTTATCACACTTCTGTACTTTACAGGGGTTCCTTATTGTTAAGAACTGATACTTCTTTGAGAAATAAGGCAGTGTTTTGATCCTAAGGACAGAATCAGAAAGCCTTCCAATGTTAGCCTTTTCCAAGAAACAGAATCAAGATTATGTTGAAGGACCAAACATGAAATGATACCTTGCTTTATTCCCTGCAGTTTTGATGCATGGAGATGAGAGTCTCTTCACAAATGTCTGACTTAGATGGTACTTCCAAGCCCCAGGTCAGAAACAAAAAAAATTAAAGAATAGTTTAATCAATGGCACTAATATACATGTCCTTTGATATCATAACAGTTACTCACAAATATTCAAGTTCTAGGATTGTGTACCATTTTCCATGGATTGTCCTTGTGGTTTCCAGCAACAACCACATTCTCAGGAGTCTCAAACAATGCTTCTGCTGGAGAACTGTGGTGGACAGAACCCATTGACTACTACCAAGTCACTCTCTAGTTTTAGTTTCTGAAACATGTAGTTTACTTTTCAGCAAATTGCAGGGTAGATTGGCACCAACAAAGCTGATAATTTAGTTCACTGATTAGAAATATAAATTGGAGGATAGAAAATTCTATGGGTAAAAAACAAGACAAGAAGCTAAGAGGGTAATTTAGGAAGAATATAGAAAAGTGCATTTCAGCAGATACTTAACACCAGGAAAGAGAAATGACTACAGCATCCCCAGTTTAATTCTAGACACCTATGTGCCAAACAACTGTTTTGATTCTCTCAACTTCCTGATCTAAAAATAAGAATAGGATATTTCTGTAAAGTGTTTTGAGATTTTAAAGTGAATATTCAGCATAAGGACTTACTCCTGTAGCAGACAAAGCCATTAGACATGAAATTTAGTCTATGCATAAATCAGTCACACTTTACCAAACTTTCAGGTTTTTGTATTTGAAATTTACTGTTTATGGAACAATGCCGTATTTGTAAGGTGGCTGAACAAGAACTTTTTCTGTGGTGTGTAATTTCTATTGTTCACTCCTATTTATTGTAAAGGAAATAGACCATGTTGTACCAGGACCAAAGGTGGTATTAGCTACTAGGTGCCTTTTCTATTGGAGTAATAAATTATCGAGTTTTTACATCAGCTTTACTAAACTGGTTACTCTATATTCATAAGGTGAACAAATGAAACATTGTTTCAGAGTAGAGATTCTGATTCAGAAAGAATTCCAAATTTCATTGCACAGAACAGATAAAAGAAACACTTCCCCCTTTTACTACATTATAATATCCAATAACACAGAGAAAAAGCACAGTGACCTAGATATTTTCACTAGATTATTGACCAGAAACAGTTGGGAAATAGCTGGAAGATCTACATTTATACTGTCACCATCCCTCTACATTTCATCTTAAAATACATGTTCCTATTTGTATCTTATTTACAGTCCTTAGCAAGGCAGTGGATGCAAAAAGAAAGTCCTGAATTAAATTTGCTACCGTTTACACACTGAGTGGGACTCTTTTTTACTCTCACTCTTTGGCCTATGTCATTTTATTTCCTTGCAAAGAATTTGGCCCTTTGGCACTTTAGAGAGAATCCAAAGGACTAACCTTTTAGTGTTGGGAAACAGCTAACATTCCTGCCAGTGAGCTAAAGTTGGAGTATCCCTTTGTCATGGCCAAATTTATGACATGGATCAAAAACTATAAAAAGCTGTGTTGCATCCTGCCATTAAGGAGAATTAATATTTTCAGTGGTATGTTAACCAAAGTTTTTCCAGTGTCTCTCGTTAAAAGCAGATTGTTGACTTTTCATCCTGGTGTGCCAAACGTTTTCATTGAAATCCTAACAAGACTTTCATCTTATAACCATTATTTCTTAATGGACTTGGATAGGGGCAGTGTACGGGAATGGATTTCCTTTTCAGCTCAGCGCAATGGCCCATCAGTGTGCCGGGTCTTGGAGAACCATTACACATGCAAACATTTAAAGTATTTCCAGGGTAACTACTTTTCTTTCCTGAAATGCAATTCATGTTTTATCTATTATATTTAAGCAACATTTGGTCACATTTCACCTTTCAAGTATCTCTACTATGATCACTTCTCATTCTGTTGTATAGTAAAAGTCATAATGAATGAGATCATGTACAAAAACATTTTTTATGGAGTGGATTTTCTAGAACTTTTCCCTCATCTTGGGCAATAAATCTGTCTCGGAAAACCACGAAGCCCAAATGCTGACCATTGGACAAAAATACAGTATGACTACATCACTCACCACTTATTTCTCATTATTGAGTAGATAATAGCATTTATATTTGGCAAATAAAAAATAATCTGCTGTTTGCCCTTTCAGTGCTTCTATTTTTAATGATGTTTCTATTCATTCCTGTTTCCTACTAGCGTTGCCCTATTATATGTCACCAAACAGAATTCACTAGCTTTGCAGGAATGTTGGTTTTGTTTTTTCCAAGCTGACACATGCAGTGTCAACTGCTTTCGAAAGTTGTCCATTCCTCCTGTTAAGGCCTCTCATTCCCAATATGTACTTCTAAAGGTTCCTTAACAATTACATACACAGATGCAGTTTTGGAAACTTTCAATCTTTGACGGTATTTTGAATCACGGCCCTATTGGCAGCAAATGAACTCAAAACTAACAACCCTGGAGTGTGATACCATCAGTTCTAAGAAGCTGTGTAATATTTATGTGTCTTCATTCAGACTTTATATCAAATGTAGCAGGCTTTGCAACCTTCATTAAGATAAGCTGGCACCCAGAGGTTACCATATGTTCCTCTTTTTAGACTAGTATTTAAGTGCAGATGTATATTTATTTTTCCACTCTACAGTCCTCCCTGAACTTTTCTTACTGCAAGGCTAATGCATTGCTTTAATCCCCACTGGCCTTCAGGGTACATCATATGGTCCTTACTATTAAAGAATTCTTTTTTATGTGCTTTTTATTTCCTTACTTCTGCAGTATTTATAATATCCCAGTTTAAGAGGTTTTGCTTTTTCTATGGGCGTCAGGAAACGAAAACATTCAGTATCACACTGAACGTGGAACTGAAGCCAAACTGCCCAAGTCAGATGCAGAACAGTTCTTCCTCCACCCTTCCCCATTTACCTAGCATCTTCTCAATTAGTGGAGCTATACAGTATGGCCTTCATTTACAGGCTTATCAGACATTTTTAAGTTGGGCTGCTCACCATTCTAATCCTAAACTCTTCTTGTATTCCAGCGACTGTTTATTTAGACAACATAATTACTATAAATTTCCCAATACTGAACTCAAGGTTATTAAGGCTCTGCAATAGACACTAGCAACCCTCTTTATAACAGATGAATTAATCTGAAATTTCTATTATTTCTCATTCTGCACTGTCATTTTTCCACATTTTCTTCAGGCCTGATCCAACCATTTGAATTAGTGAAAGCATCATATATATCATGGGTGATTTTTAATGATTTTTTTTTTATTAGAAACGTACCCAAATCTTTTGAACTATGGACCCCTTTCAACTACCTTGAGTCACTCCTGTAAGCTTTAGTCAAAAGAGCAAGTGTAGAGCATGCTGGAGGCTTTAAGACCTCCAAAATATAAAGGCTACAGATTTGGTCCCATTTTCTTCATTCCTTTTCTGCGGTGGATGAATTCCTTGGTGCTTGATACTAGTCTATAAGATTAGACTTTTATACTATCTTTTATATTTCAGCAAATCCCACTGAACTTATTCTAGTTTATGCTTCTTCTTAGAGGAGACTATTATATGTAAGCTGAATCTCTTAACTATATCAAATCCAATATAAACACCCACTTTAAGAGACACACCTCACTCTAATGCTCAGTGTGGAACTCCTAACAAAAATTATAAATGGAGTGCTTTGTTCAGGCATTTAACTCCTTCATTTCTTATATCAAATCACAATGCTTAAGCTGTTTTTATTTTTCACTTGAAAATAAATATTAAGGGAAGTCATAACTTAACCCATATGATGTGTTTGAGGAAATCTGGGAGAAGATTTTAACAAGAGAAGAAAACTTAGGATGTGACTTAGCCAAAATTTTGAGGTTTTTAATCTCATTTTTTAGAGGGGTGCCTGGGAAGAATTGGGGGAGGGGGAATGTGCTAAAACTTTGCTAATTGTTAGAGAATTCAAACCTGTTTTCATTTATTTGAAATTATTACATAATGGAAGTGGGACGCTATAATTCAACCCAAATGGACGACTTCAATAAGCGGGTGGAAATGATTCAGTACATTAAAGAGAAGCTGTTTCAATAACAAATCTTTATTATAATCAGGAGTGAAGTGGTTAATTTAAGTTTTTACTGAAAAACAGGCTGGCAAAAATGTTTCCAGGGATGTGGGGATTTTTTTCCTTTTACTCAGTAGGGGTTTGGAGAGGAGGTTTGGAAGGGAAGGAGGGCTTTGGTTCCAGGATCCCTGCATTCCCACGAGTTCCATTAAGGAAGGGGGAAGGGCTTCCTGCTGAGGCAGCCATCTGCAGCTTTCTGTGAACAGCAGGAACCAAAGGCCTGGTAAAAGGAGAGTAAACCCAGGGTGACAATTTTGTCTGCAGTCAAAGTCAGAATGTGGCTGATTTTTTTTATTATTAGTCATGTTGTTACTACTATTATTATTAAGGAGGAGGGAGGGTTTCTCTGGCAGAATTAGCAGGTCTATAATGGAATAGTAATTACAAGCAAACAATAGGGTTACAGGCAGAAAAGTGTCTAGCACAAACACACCCTGTCAGCCTCTCCTGGAATGTGCCATCAACAGCAAGCTGGGATTATCATCATCCAAGCTACTGTCGCTCTGTTACACATTATCTGAAGTCCATGGATGCATTTCTCAAGTCCCTTAAGTTATTGCTTTCTAGGCTAGAGTAAATTAGACCTGGATTTTTGTAAAGTGCTGTCACTTAATACCTATTTTATTAATGTTATTTTTATGCCCATAATTTGAGGGTAACACATCTGTTATTTCCTCTACTGCCTGGCTTTGGTGAACATTGCCTATGGAAAGTAACAAAGAGTGACACTGGAAAAAATAACCAGGGTGTTTTAACTTCCAACATCTGGAGAAAACAATATTAAGGAAACAGGAACAAATAGGTACAGTAGCCTACAAAGCAAAAGTCCACTTTTTAACAACAGTACATAGTTTACACAGTACTGTAGATTTTTATGATTTTAGTCTGGGCAAGTTAATACAAAAAATAAGGTTGAAAAATCTCATTAAAGAAGCAGCAGTTCCAGCTCTTTTTTAGGTCATCCTAATGCAAAAACCCCAGGTACAAAGGGAGAGGGAAAAAAAAAGGTATTACTATCCCTTCCAGAACAGACTTTCAAAATTCCATCTCAAAAGCTTCCTGTTATGTAGTTTTCTATAAAGTTTTATCACTGCTACATATATGTCCCTGGTTGCTACCTACACAGACGCAGAAAATTCTACTGTGTCATATGGAACTTGAAAACTGAATTAAGCATTCCTGTGCAGTGATAAATATCAAGATTAAGAGACCAGTGGTCATTTTTGAGAAAAAATTTAGTCAATTATAAAACCTCTTAATATTTGCATTCACATCACTGAATATAACAAAATAAATCAGAAAATATATCAAAGAATCCTTTAGGGGAAGAGTCGCTTTTGCCATACAAATATCTGCCTGGAAATACCACGTTTCAATACTAATTTTTTCTTTTTAAATTTGATAGATTTATTTTACAATGTACATTCCTAAACCCTCTCATTTGTTGTCTGAATTCCTGTTTGTGACCTTGGAATGCCAAATTTATTATGTCATCCTCTGCCTTTTTTTCCAAGGGCATTGTATTAGAAAATGAAAACAACTTGAAAATACTTCCCTGTCCCTGCAGACCCTCTCCTTTTCTCCTGTTAACAAGTATTGCCTTAGAAATTTTTGGTTTTTAAATGAAAGGGTAGTTTATAATTACAACACTTTGCAAAATACAAGGTCTAGCTTTGTTTCACTAACGTTAAGAGATGGGTGTAGCAGAAGTTGCTCATTTCTAGCTACTGTTTTGGGGTATAGAGATTTCTGCCTT
>WEKY01062243.1:0-26904 GCA_013390045.1 Picathartes gymnocephalus
TGACTCTCTAGATCCAGGATCTTGTACCTATTCGGAAGTGGTACCTGGGAAGGTGATGGGGGTCGGGAGGAATGTTTATTATTTCCTCTCTGTGCAGGAACCCATTTCCACTCCCCTTCATTGACCAGGTGCCCTCCTATTTCCTGAGAGTGGGAGGCATGGGAGCCATTTAACTCCTGGTGTGCCTCTCTCAAGGACGGAAGGGTGGAACTCCACCAATCTATTTTCATTTCACTTTCCCTAGTACTCCTTAGTCTTTCAACTTCCTCCCTAAGCTCAGCCACCAGCGAAAGGAGATTATTCACTTGCTCACACCGCAGGCAGGCTTCTTCTGCAATGGCCCCTGGAACCACTGATAAGCTCAAACACTCCGCGCAGGAATGGGTCTGTACAGACACATCCTTTTTGGAGGGTTCTAGTTGGTTACACACACTTGTATTAACTACAGTTTTTGATCGTGTGAAAACCGTTACTAAAAAACCAAAACCGAAGCAACAACAATAAAAACAAGTCAACAAAACAAAAAACAACAACAAAAAGAAAACCAAACCAAAAAGCCTGAAGCCTTACTAGCAGGAAAAACCTTCAACCCTGCCTTCTTGCCGTGCCTGCGGGAACTGCCTTGCAAACTGCCGTGCCCCGCCCTCAGAGAGGTGCCCCGCCCCTGTTTGCCCGCTCCGCGTCGCCGCGCTCCCTAGAGGCCAATTTAAGCAGCACGCTCCTCAGCGGCAGGAAAGCCCCGCCTGTGCCTGTGTGACTCACAGAGTGAGCAACACACCTGCTCCATGCTCTTTTAAGCAGCCCACTCCTCAGCTACGGAAAAGCCCCACGTCATCTTTATTCTCTTGTCTGTCCTAAGAAAACATTGTTGCCTGTTTAATGCCACACAATTTAATGGCTTTTAGATCTTGGGTTGCTATTTTTGGTAAACGCAATTCATAATGTTGTAAAATAACAAATAGAAACTATTATTTGCTCACTTGCAAACTAGTAATTTATTTCTCATCTGTCATGGTGTGTCTTTTCTTATGGTAATCCCCAAATGAAGAATGTAACACCCTCCAAACCCTTTCCCAGTTTGGCTGCTAATGCTGTCTCCATCACATACTCCTGTCTCTTGTTCTCTGTGGGTTCTATGGCAGCCTGATGTCACATAACTTATCTATCCTTAATTCTGACTGCAAGCCAGCAATTTGTGGTTCTGAGTCCCAACCTTGGCCTAGACACCCTTAGTTCTGATGCTTTTCCGATTTTCAGTGGGCCACCACTTATCTAACAGCAGGATTGAATATTTTTACTACCTAGGTCAGAAAAGTAGATAGGACTTTTCCAGAGTCATGAAATACAGAGCCACAATTTTATCCCTACTTCACTGGGGCATAGTCTTGTTTCTTCATAACCTGTGCGTGAAAGCAGGATAAACCCAGCAGTACGTAATGCAATCCAAGAGAAAGGCAGAGAAAGGACAAGAAGGGAAGCCTCACATCAGAGGTTTTCATGCAGCAGGACTACTCTGACTTCTGTAAACCATTCCAGTCACACTAGAAATAATAATGGAGAAACCCTTTCCCTACACTTGCCTCATAAATCCTTCCATTGGACTGTCGTTTGCAGAACCTAGAAGAAAGCACAGGCCATTGGGATAATTTTGCAGACTAAGTCAGCTTACATTTCAGTCTTGGGGACGCAAAAAAATGAGCAAATGATCTAGTTTTTAAAGCCATTTGCAGAAATTTGCTTGTGGCTGTGTTGTTTCCTCCAAAGGGGCCAAATTAGCAGGAGCAGAGCAGAGCTGGGTTTAGAGCTTTTACTTCAGATTAAAACGTTTTGCTAAAGATGTCCTCTTCAGTGAATGTAGAGAAATAGTACAAAGATCTTCCCCAAAACTACAGCCAACACTTACCTCACAGCACAACGGAGGAGCAGAAATGCAAATTTTCTGCCTTATTCTGAGCTAGCACTGCCCTTACTCATATAAACAATGGAAATCCTCAGGAGTCCAGGCTTACAACTTTTAAAACGAGAATAACAGTGTTTACAAGACTGCTTGGACACTAGCATGAATAAATATTTTTGTATAAGGACAGAGTGGTTATGATGGCATAGCCTTGGGCACTGTCTTGTGGCATGACACCTGGTTTAAGGCTTTGTTCAGCTCTCTGTTTTTTGACAGCCTTTTGGTGGAGTAGTGTTTATATTCTATGTATTCAAGCATATACAATCGATTTTGGCTCATGTTTCCTGAGTTGTCCTTAGGTCTGGACCCCTAGGAAATTGATAACAAGATAAACACTAAATAAATGACAGATTTTAAAAAGTTAATTATGGGGTAAAATTGGATAAGTATTATTTGAATAAAGAGAAATTATGGCAGGAGCTCCTTATCTTGCTGGTAGGAATTTCAGAAACCTTGGGGAAAAAAGTTTTTTACCAGTCTTTTCAGTTTTAGCCTTGTATATACAACTCAGTTCTTAATTGATTATAACATAAGCACCTGGGATTCTTTTCCATCACCCCAGGAAACAGATTAATCAGTTAGACCCAAGTTGTTTGAGAGTGAGGAGTACAGGATTCAAAAGAAAGGAGAACTGAGGGGGTTTTATTAAAAGACATACTTTCTGTCCCTTTGCAGGTGCTTTCATGTATTTCCACAAACACACCCAATCTGTTCCAGGATTTGTTTGCCTAACCATGGTTTCAGAAGATTAGTTTTACTGTAGAAAGTTTTAGACCTGGATATAGTTTCTTATCCTTGACAAAACCCTGAAATGTACCATGAGACAGCAGTGTCTAATTCTGAGCCTTTTGAACAGCTAGCTTGTCAGACCTAGCTGTTTTTAAAGCTAATCCCCATCTGAGTTTGTCAAACTTTGATTATCTCAGTTTGGTCTAAACTCTCCTCCGCAGGGCGGGCTCTGTGCAGCACCAGAAGCACCAGAGTGGGAGCAGCAGTGCCTGGAGCTCTCTCAGGTTTGTGTAAGTGGTCAGTTGGCAAACAGCCAGGCTCTATGGGTCAGAACTAAGGAATGCAAAGACTGTAAAATATTAACTCCTTGATTTCCTGTAACTCTGGAGAAAGTCCCTGCTGAGGGGTTTGGCAGTAGGCCATAGAGTGTGTGTGGCCACAGCCCAGTTTGAGCAGTCCCTGTAGCTGGTGCTTCAGCTCAGATGTTTTTGTAGTTCTCAGAGCTGCAAGGAATCCCGTCGGATTTGGTTGTTTTTCAACCAGCTCTGATCATGAAATGGAAATGGCCAGAGAGACCCTGGAAACACTGTATGAAATATGGGCTCACATCTAGGATGGTTCAGGAAGAAGCGTGGGAATATATTTGTTTCCTCATGGAAAGAAAGGGAAATACTTTTTTAGATTTGATTAGCCAACATCATTTTTTTATCTCACCATTGTTGCACGCTGTGGTCTGACTGAGGAAAGAGAAGGAACACCCTAAATGACTATTACAAGTCAAGGCAAGGACCCCCCCTTTTTAGTCCTTTATACTTTCAGCCTGTCTACCTCCCTTCCTACTGTTGCTTTTAAACAAAATTTTATATAGTCTTGTCTTAAAGAACCCTTTTTTTGTCTTTCTCTGTTATTTTTACTTGTACTAGGAGTGACGAAGTTATTGGTGACCGTACTCAGGAAATGCTTTCACCAGACTGCTTTTTGAGATTTCTTTTTTAATAAAAACTGTGCGAGAGTCACCCATCCTTTTAAGTGACTGAGATGTGACTTGGATTATAAGTGCTGCTTTTGTGGTACATCTGAGAAGGATGAGAGGCAACAAGTGAAACAAGTAGATATAAACGGATGAAGCATGAGATTCTCAGAGTAAAATATACCATACTTCCAAATTTTAAGAGGTAATGTTTCCTGTCCTAATTCATGTACTTAGTACTGTACACAGTTACCCTTTAGGCAGAGAGAAAGAGATAAATACTTAACGTGGCAGAATGGCACAATGAGCTCCAGAAAGGCATGCTCATGCCTAAATGCTGTTCCCAGAGAAACGAGAATATATACCATTCTATGCGTGTTGAGGGACATTATCTAATACACTGCAAATAGTAAAGAACAAACTGGTTGCCATTAGGGAAATTTTCACTCTTCTAGGACTATTTAAGCTGATGGGCAAATTTTTATTTTCTTCATGATATACATATGGAGTAACTCTACTGAAGGCTGTAATCCCATGCCGAAATGAAGTCTTCATGAACTATGAGTCAAGAATGTTCACTTATAGCAGAAGTTTAACTCTTCATGTCTCTAAGTAACGCCCCCCCCCAAAAAAAAAAAAAAACAGGTAGAAGGTAAAATCTGATCTTTTGAAGATACACTGAACTAATGATTCATGTGTAACTAATTCAAACACTTAAAATACCATGATGGATTGAGGTGTCAAAAGACTTGTCAGGTAAATTAAGGCAATTATTTTGGTTTGGTTGAGAATGCAGACTAGGCAGTGACAGGTCAGCACAAACCCAATAATATAAGAGATTTTGTGACAAATCCTCAGGGAGACAGAAGCATTCAATTTAGATGGTGGACAAAGGAATTAGTTACATTAGAGTAATTGAGATCAATTGGAACATCATGTCCTTTCTTGAGTCACGATTTCCCTTGTAGTCTTTCAGAACAATTACTGTTTTATCAAACAGGGATTAAGATAAGATCTTCAGAGCTTTATGTGCTTAGTTGAGGTGATATACAGCTTGTACTGGAATGTTTCTTCATGGAAAAAACCCCTGAGTTTTGTGATGTATCACCTTAACTGGTCATGGAAGAAATACTTGTTTAAAAACTAAGTCTCTGTTCTTAATCATATAAAATAAAAGCAAGCAGGCTAAAGTTTAGTTACGAATATAAGTACTTGAACTCTTGGCCTTGTATCATGATGCTTTACCTGCCCATAATCCCCATAAAGTATTCTTAGCTGTGCATCCCAAATAAAATATTTTCAGATTTACTTAATTGCATTTTTTTTTAATATCTGTGATCTTCCCTGTGGAATTGGGCAGAGCAGAAACTCACAAAAACAAATTTTCAAGGAAAATTGAAGTTTTTGGTCAATCTTGGTCAAAAAAAGTAGAAGTAGGGAGTCATTTTGAAACTGTTGAGCAAATTCATTTTGTTCAATAGTAGTGAGTTTAGTCTCCCTGAAATAATGTTTTCTGTAGCACAGCTTTAAAAAAAAAAAAACAAACCCACAACAAAACAAACCAACAAACAAATAAAACCAACAACAACAAAAAAACCCAACAACAACAAAACCAAACCACAACCTGTGTAAGTTATTTATTTTAGCTAAACCACATTACATTTTTTCCAGTCAATATTTAATTCAGTAGTTTTATTTCAGTGAGAAGACAGAAAGTTTTCTTTCCTCTATTTCTCAGCATGCATCTCCTGGAACCACAAAAAAATCTCATCCATAGCAAAATTTTTTCAACCGTGTATTAGAAGAACTCATCTTTAATGACTTTTTCTTTGTCTGATATTGTCTGAACTGTTACTGTATCCCCTGGAATGTAGGAGACTTGTTTGTATCTTCCACTGCTAGGCAGGTACCAGCGATGAGAATAATCATCAGGAGAGGGAAAGCCGAGATACACAGAAAAAGAGCTCCAGCAGATCCAGTCTGGGAGATGCTGAGGTAAATGAGGAAGACAGGGAGAAGTTAAGTAGAGTAGAAGAGTGGCTGATGGGAGAAAAATGCAAAAAAACCCTCAGCTGAGCAGCATAAGATGTGGATGCTGTTAAAGGCCTGAGCAGAAAAATCCAGGCATATTAACTGCAGTTTTGAGACAAAGTTCTTCTCACGGTTTGCGGTGTTGTTTATAACATCTGTAGAATTCAGGAAGGTAAACATGAGTGCAGCTGTGCATTTCCATAAAGAGGTTGCACCTTTGTTGTTATCCTTAACTGACCAGTAGGTTAAAGAGGATGGCAATGTTCTTAGCCAATAATGTGACACCTAAGTCCGTGTGTATAAAAGACGCGGGACTTTGAATAAAAATCAGCTGGAACACCTCAAGATGGAAGAGTGCCTCTGACTTCCTTATGCTGCGTCTCAGAGAGAACAGTGACAATAAGACGTGCATGAAGTCGGAGTTTTCTGTTTCTGTGTGAAACAGAGTTGAAAAGCAGAAGAAGCTGGAGGTGCTGCAAGTGAAAGAAGAGTGTGCAGCCTTGTTCATACTTCTGCAGCTGTCAATTCCGGGTAAAAGCTGAAACAAGGACTAAGGTGCAGATGAGCGATGACAAAAGGCTTTCTCCTTGCCTGACTCCTCTGAGTGACCTGCTGCACAAGCAAACACAGCCTTCAGAAACTTGATGCTGCTTTGATATGAGACAACCAAAAAAACCCAGACGCATTTGTCTGCCCTTGCCTGTCCCTCCTCATTCACTGAAATGCACAGTATTTGTGCCTGGACTGAAACAGACAAAATAAACCCGGACAAGCACAAATTGATGGAGAAAGGTGTAGTTCACACAGAGAAGCAAATACGTCACAAGTGAAAAAAACCAGCAAAAAATCTTTCAAAAGAGCATGCACTTTACAAAATCATGTAAAATAAAGAAATGTCAGGTGTAAACTTTGATATGATCTTGACTTTGCCATATACAGAATAAAATTCCTTTTAAACTTAGTTTATTTCAATTTCATTACTGAAATTAGAGTTCAAGTCCTTCTTTGCTATCATTTTGTAATTAATTAAATACATATTAACAAGCCAGTAGTGAACAACGTTTAAGAATTTGCTATTTTGAAGTAACTGAAGCATGAATATGATTTTATTGCCTCTAGACCAGTGAATGATAAATAGTTTCTCCCAACCAATGAAGCTCATTTGAATGTGGAGTAAATATTTACATCTGAATGATGAATATCTTAAAAGCAGAATTATCATGGAAAGCATTACAGACTGTTAATTGCAGCACTAATCAAGTTGTCACAGAAGTAAAATAAATTACACAAATGTAAATTACTAATTTCAAAATGAAAAGACAGGCATCTTTGATGCTTCTTTTATATTAATTTACTATAAACATTATAGTTTCTTACGGCAAAGCAACATGGAAGAAGAAATATGATGGTTATGATTAATTACCATAAAATTATCAGTGGGCAGTGTCTCATCACAAGAAATAGATGTCTCTTCTTGCTGATGAGATGAAGTAAAACATTAGTAAACAAATCTTTTTCCTTACTATAGAATGGAGATGGATAGGCTGAAAATGTTGAAGCGATTGCAGATTGTTCAGTGCCTCAGAACAGAAATATTGAAGTCCCCTCATTTTCCAAATACTTTTGCCACCGTAGATAAAGGACGCAGATGAAGAAAAGAGTTCATTCATCTGCTTACAATAAAATCAAATTTACAAGTTCCCTCCCCTTAAATTCATCATGGCTTTCCCGTATCAGGGACTTTCCTTTCCTGCACACCTTGTATCCCAGGCTGCATGCATGGCAGAGAACCTTTCACTGCTAAAACATTCCAGGTTTTATATGTCACTTCTCTGCTGGGATCCACTAAATCTTCTTTTTACAATCAGATATTTTCCAGATCACAGTGATTCAGTTTTATTTAGCCAAGTAGAAACCTGGTGAGGTGCTTATTTCTTCAAAATCTTTCTTGCCTTTTTCTAGGAAAACACTAGTTTTGGTACATTTGTTAATATTAATGTAGCTTTGGAGCATCGTGTGCCATGGTCTCAATTTGGCCTATTATCTGTTTATATTCTTGCTGTATTTTTTTCACCTGGTGTTGGTGCTTAAAGGCCACTTTCACTCATATATGACAGGTCATTTTACACTCTAGAACTTCCATCCCGGCTGCAAGTTTTATTTTTAAAAATACCATGTCACTTTAAAAGTGACATAAACTAGAAAAAAAAAAATAGAAAAGGTGCAACTTCTTTCTTTGATGGGAAAAAGGAACTATATTAGACCTAGAAATCAATTTAGTCACAAATTTCTTCAGCAAAACATCTGCACTTTTGAGGTTAAAAATCCAGTTATCAACTCTGGAAATAAAGAGTAGAAACATGTTGAATATTTTTTTCCCTATTTTCAGTCAGACTATAAAAAACGTGAATACCATGTTACATATCTAGTTATAATTTGAGTATGTTCTGAGTTTAAATCAACAGCATCTGAAAAAGAACAGAATCTCAAAGTATCCAGAAACTTGTACAGTGCAGAAAATAGCAGTTCTGGAAAAATATCTCTTATCTGTTTGAAAGAAACGTTCTGGCAAAGGAAGGCATTGCAGCAGCATTACTGTTTCTGATGAAAAGATTAATCTTTAAGTGAGGTCACTCACTGCCACTTAGGAAGACAAGATGAAAACACATGAGAAACCATTAAAGCAGTGGATTAGGTTCTGTTTTCCTGATATACTGATCCTAGTTACCTTTTCCTGAACTTGTCATGTATTAGAATACATAACACAACAGTTATTTCCCAATAGTGCTTGCTCTTCATGTGAATAAGTGAATAAAAATACCGTATGAATGAGTGAATAAAAATGCTTCATTTTTCTCGTTGAGTACCATTTCATACTGATAACCCACAAAGTCATGAACTTTTAACAGATACTACAAGAGTAAGGGTGTGAAATGTCTTGAAATGCTCTCCTGGCAAGCAGATAAGATGCTGGCTTATCTTTTGTACTTGTGACCACAAGCTCCGCCTAGTGTCATTTCTCTTGCATTTCCACTGATATGAAATCATTTAAATCAGGCTGGTAACAAATGAGATAAAAGAGACAAAATCCTTTTCAGTTTTAAGTCATGCAAAGTACCTAGGCATTGACTCAATAATAACCACAGATTTCCTTTTTATGTTTCTGATTGTAGCTGAAAAGCATGGCAAAAATAACAAAGCTGCTTATACTCTGTGGAAACCAGAATTAATAGGACACTATTATTTGTTTAATAGCTGCAGTGAAACAAAGCATGCAAAAGCAACGTGATAAATTGTGATACACTCTTTGTGGATCAGAATGGAGCTGAGATGGTTCAAACTTGGCTACACTTATAGATAGTGTGGGTTAATAAAAGTGGTAGATGATATCACTTCACATGATAGAGCAGTGTTGAGGACACTCCTCAACACCTTCCATCCTATTGCAATTGGAGGGAGGGGGAGTTATTTCTGATCAGACGGATTCAGGTACCCTGAACCTCTTAGTACACGTATAACCAAACTCTTCTGAGGGAAAACTAATCTGCAAATCTTTGCTTTCCAGGCTGCAGGGCTGTCCAGCAATGTTGTCCCTTCATCTGTCTCTCACATATGACAGTAGAGTATCAGTGATCTCAGCACCATGGGCCAAATAGGGCCTCATCCATGGAAACCCTATTTTTCTTCCTGTCTAAACTATGATTGGACCTGTTTCCTAACTCATCTCCCTGTTCCAGATTTTGCACAATGTTCAATAGCAGCTTATACTTGGGATAAATTCGGAATGGCACCAAGCCACCATCCAGTTTAGAGGACATCCTTTCAGATGCAGAACTGACTTTCAGTTGAAGAAAGATAATGTAGAGTTCATGAGCGGAGGCTGCATGACTGTGGCAACCCCCCCATGACATTTTGGAGTCCATACTTGGGTCCAAGAGAGTGGCTAACACTACCTAGTATCTGATGTCCCACAACTCCTACTAGGCAGTGTCTTTCCTCTCTGGTCTTAGCAAGTCTGCTAATGGCAAAATTGTGATTAAGCTCTGTGAGGTAGGTCACTCTTCAGATACCTGACCTTCAAACAGTACAAGCTAAAAACAGCCAAGAGTTTGAACCTTTCCCAGCCTGATGTGCCATGTACGTATTTTATTACTGCACAAGAAGGCAGATGTCACACTAGGCAGAACAATAGTCCTAGCACTGTATGCTAGATATGCAAAACCACAGCCCAGTCTTCAGCCCAATCTTCCTAATTCTCATGTTCTGTCATGCAATTTTACACATTTGAGAAGGACAGGCTGTTGGAGGAGAGGAATGAAGGAGGCACAGGTACAGCACAAATGATTTTATGTGGGTCATCAAGTTGCCATTTAACTTGTGGCACAAAAGTTACTGGTAATATTTATAATTATTCCTTTTATTTGAGTAATCTTTCCAGCCTCTTCTCTTTTTTCTTCTTTTAATTTCATATGTATATATATGAATTTTTATATATATATATATATATACACATATATATTACACTGTATACATATATATATATATACATATCACACAAAATGCAAATGAGGGGAAAATAGGAAGTATGTAGTAAACATTAATTAAGAATTATATCTAAAAGTGAAATTAGGACCATACTATTTTTGTCTAAATGTAAAAATGCTATACTTATGGCTGTTGGGAGTTTATGCCAGAACACAGATAGTGTGAACTGTAGGTTAGGGGCCCTCAGTAAACAAGAACAGTTATGTAAGGGATGATTTTGTCCCTTTTCCTTTGAAAGCAAAGGATGATGCTCACTACTATAAAAGAAAAGAAAAAAAGCTCAAATCGTGTTTGGAAAATGAAAAATGAGAGTGAGAATTATATGCCAGAATAGAATGAATTAACAGTTCTAAGGTCTCACATTGCAAATTTTTCTTTTGTACATAGCCTAGTAAATCACAGTTGGAGCCTTCTAATGAGAAAGAGATGTCAGATCAAATCTACTGTGTTTCCAGAACTATGTGTCACTTTCCTAGAAGGGCCACCTTTGTTTTCCTAAGCTGAAAAGATATGCTCTAGTTGTTTTTATCTCAACACAACTATTTAATTCATGCCAAGAAGCAGCTGTTGGCTTACAAAAATGCTGGTTGATTCTATGTACCACTGTACTGCTGTTTGAGTTCAAGTTCTGTTTCCACTGCTATGCCTAAGAGTGCCAGAGGAAGGCAGAAGATGAACATATTTTCTACATCAAATTGTAGTAAAAGCATTCATGACTACTCCACAAACAAGTTCTGAATAATCCATAGATTGCATGGAGTTTCTTAAAACCAAGAACTATATACAAATCACAAATTTCAGCGTTGAAAAGAAGAGAATCTTCAAAAGAGAGAAGAATTAATTGCAACAGGAAAATAAAATCACTTTGCCCATGCAATGCATTTTAAACTTCAGATGTGCATCTGCACAGAGAAGACACTTTGCCTTATGTACAATGGTATGTCAGCTTACAAATGACAGGATGTTGCATGGGTTGAGGCCTTATTATGAGGAAAAACAACTGGTTCCTGTGTTGACTGTACTTTAATTTCATATTATTGACTGGACATGAGAAGTAAAAAGGCTTTTGCAGCTGTTGATTCCTTGAGAGGCTACCTAGAACAGAAGCTAGGCAGAGTTAAAAGAATAAAGTAGGTATTTATTCAAAGGCCTTCACAGGGTACACCTGGGGCAGTACAAGAGCCTGGCTGAGGCTACACCCAAGATGGACCACTAATATGTGTTTTTCAGACAGATATGAGTTTGGTCCATCTGCATATCAGAGACCAATTGTCCAATTACAGCTTCAGGTAATGCAGTCCCATTCTCCTGTTCGCCCCCCCCGCCCCTTTCTCTTTGCTGCTGTTCTCGGTTGTTTACATTTTTTGGGGCTTGGAAAAACAGGGTGTCCTTGAACTTAGGGCCTAGAGAGCAGTGGTTTCATCTGAATAAAACAGTAGGACAGTAGCTGGCAGACTATGGAGTTTTAGAGTTATACATTAAAGCAGTGCTGTTGTGGAAAATATAAAAGCTGTAACTTAAGGCATCACTTTGGAATTGATTTATAATTGACAATAACTCATTTTTCTTTTTCTGATACAGAATTTCTATGGCAAGTCACTTTATTTCTCTGTGAAGAGTTTACAGTGAGTTAACAGAGTTCATAATTTTACAAAAATATTTAGAAACCTGCAGTAGTACAATCAAAGAACACAGACGAGGTTTTAATAGCAAAGAAAAGAAAAAATCCAAAGCAACTAATAAAAAATAATTTTTAAAATAATTTTTTAAGGGATATAAAAAATCCCACACTTCATTTGTGTATGCAGTTGACACGGGGTGGTTAAATGGGGTACTGGATCATGATAATGTGGATGATCTCAAAGGAATTACCTCTTTCAGACAGTAGTTGACATTCAGTAGAGAACCCTCTTCACTCAGTCTTACTTGCAGGAACACACTGAGGACTGTTAGAGAGGCAAACTGTCTGATACAATTTCCAAAAGTATTCCTGATCAGAAATTTGGAGGAGGCAAGAGGAAGGGAAGTATCAACAGTGGTTTTTATAATGTGTCTTTCATCCATTTTTTTGGGTGACAGCTTTGAAACATGACCTCATCCCAGCTATTTGTGGCTGCTACGGAAAAACTCTTCCTCACCCTACAGTATCCACCTTTAAACAGCATTCTTTTACCACTCCAAGTAACATATTTCCACTTTTCAGGATCAAAAACATAAAATATCAGCATGTAAAAGATGGAGGGAACATGAATTTTTTACAACTGAAGCAGCTGTGGTGTATAAAGCTAAATGCAGTGGACTGCAGTGATTCTCTGTTGTGTTTCTGGATACAGACATGCAAAATCCTTAGAAAGGAACAAGGAGTTCTTTCAGTGTTGATAGCTGTGCTCACTATAAATGCTCTCTCTATATTATAGCACTATATATTATATGAGGCATAATGCTGGATGAGCAGTGAGGTGGATTGAAAATTGGATGAAAAGTCAGGCCCAGAGGCAATCAGTTAGAGACCAGTAACCACTGGTGTACCTTAGGGGCCCAGCCCTATTTAAAATAGAATCACAGAATCATTTAGGTTGGGATGGACCCTTGAGATCATTGGGTCCAACTGTTAACCCAGCACTGCCAAGTCCACTGCTAAACTATGTCCCCAAGTGCCGTATCATGGCTTTCAAATTATCTGGGGGCATTGTGACTGCACCAGTTCCCTGGGCAGCCAGTTTGAGTCCATGACAATCCTTTCAATGAATGAATTCTTCCCAATATCCTATCTAAACTCCTCTGGGTCAACTTGAGGCCATATCTTATCGTTTGGATGATGGGTCAGAGTGCACCCTCAGCAAGTGTGCTGATGGCACAACCCTGGGAGAGTGGCTGACATGCCAGAAGGTCGTGTTGCCATCCAGCAGGACCTTGATCACCCAGAGGAATGGACTGACAGGAACATCCCCAAGGTCAGCAAAGGGAAATGGGAAGTCCTGCCCCTGGAGAGCTGTAACGCCAGGCACCAGCACACGCTGGGCTGTGACCAGCTGGAATGCAGCTTTGTGGGAAAGGACTCGGGGGTCCTGCTGCACACCAAGCTGAACACGAGCCATCAATGGGCCTTTGCAGCCCAGCAGGTTAATAGTGTCCTAGGCTGCATCAGGAGGGTTGCTGACAACAGGAGCGAGCATGGCATCAAAAATGAGGGGATCCTTCTGCTCTCTTCAGCGCTGGTGAGGGCGGTGGACAGCTGTGTCCAGGCCTGGTCTCCCCAGAACAGGAGAGATGTGCAGCTACAGAGAAAACCCAACCAAGAAGCAAGGGTCACAGTGCTGATTAAGGGCCTGGAGCCTCTCTCTTGAAGAAAGGCTGAGAGCTGGAACTGTTTAGCTATATTAAAATTACAGAATACTTCATTTTACAGGGGCAGATTACATGTTCTTTGCTTTAGAATCAACTGAGCTACAAAGGCAGAATTCTCTTATCTCTCTCTCTATAGCTTCCAGAACAGCCTGTGCACCTAAACCCAATGGACAAATCTCACAGGACGGTATTTCTGGCTAAGAGCTAGCAGCAAGCTGTTAAAATCCTACTCATTGTGGTTGGGCTTTTCTGTTTTTTTCTTAGCTGACGAATGATATGAACAGAGGTAATGTATTTTGTTATCACTAATAATTTTGACATATAAGAACTACACTTTCTGTTACAACATGATTTAACAAATCCTGGAGACAGATCCCTGGATCTGACTTGCATATATAAAAGCTTAGATTATCTGGTGTTGCTTCCAAGGACCTTACAATGCATGCTTCTACCAAGGACCATTACAAAGCCCTTAAATGGCTCTACAGGTGAGTACAGCCTCATGGCACTGAACTGCTTAAATTCTATTTGATGTACCTCAAAGTCCTGTACACATTTTCAAGGTGAGTCTCTAAATATATCCTAGGTGAAACAAAACTAGAAAAAAACACCCTCTAGGCTGCAATGTTACACCAAAGGCTCATGATCTATCACAAAACTACCTGGTTCTGCTGTCCTGTGAAGTTGTCCTTGGGAACCACTGTATCATCTGTAAGGATTTTAAAATTATATGTCATTCACCTTAGTTTCCACCCCCATGTTGTCACTTTCATGATTAATACATTTCTCTTCTCTTTGAAGATTCTTCATTATTTTCTAGTTAGATTAGTCATTCCTGTTGGAGTGACTAAAACCAATGACTAAGAGCATAGATTATTCTAAAAATAAGAAAATACAACAGTAATTACCAGAAAAAAAATTAATGTTGAAAGATTTTTCACTCTTCTTTTTACATGCTTAACACGTTACTAGCTTCATCAAATCTAAATGTACTCAGACCAGTTCTAGAATATTTACTTCCAAGAAAAAATAGATGGACAAATGTGGGAATAATCATTGTAAAAATTATCAACTTTCTCTTAAAGAAAAATGGAACGACAGTAATCAGAAGATGTAGAAAACTGTAATTTTGCAGCAAGCACTTCTATTTACTTTGAGTTTTGCTTTATGTAGTGTACGATAATGTTCAACAGAATGTACTACACATTTCCTTGAAATAAATCAATTTCTGTCTTTCTATTGAAAGGGTTAATATTTTTGAGTTCTTTCAAGGCCTACAGTTATATCCCACAGATTTGATGCCCTGCCTAATAAGAAGGTTTACCACAATAGTGCAAAGGATTGCAACAATTGTGCAGTTTAGGCTGCTATTTTTGAACTAGTGTGATGGTGTTGTGAATGAGTGGTTTAGGCAGTTCAAAGAACCACCATAAAAGGTATTGGCAAATGGAGGTTGGATATAAATTTGTGAAAGCTCAAGCTAACAGAGTTCAATGGCAATGTTTACTACTTACTGTAGAGATAAAGCCTACAAAAGAAAATTGATTACAGAATCAATGTAAAATAACTCGCACAGGGACCAGGGATACAGAAAAGTAAAAGTGCAAAGGATAAGAGACCCTCCCATTGAGTGACGAGGTTCAGACTGGGCCCTTGCCAAACTTGCTTCAGACTTGATCAATAAATTATGTCTGTGAGGAATGGGTTTGTGGAAAATTCCCAGTCAGACTGAAAATCCATATAGCTTTGCTCATCTGTATGTTAACGTTGAGAAAAAATACACAGACATGGGAAAACCATGGGATAGAGATATCATTGAACAAGAATTGAAGTTCAAGCTTCAACTTTGGGAACAGATCTGATGTGTTACAAAGTAAAGTTGCAGAAACACAAAGCACAAAGAATAGCCTGTAGTTTGAACAAAAGCCTTTAAAGCTAGAATGCAGGTGCCTTAAACAAAACGTGCATTCAGCATTCAATAAAGTTAGTGAGAATCTTAGAATGTAACAATACAATCTTATGTAGAAAACTAGTACAAGGTTATAGAGCGCTGTAAGATGGAATTGTAAAAGATGCATTGTGACAGGGCCCACGTGGGATACTGCAATTAGTGATTGGTGTTTAAAGATGCTAACAAACTGCTTGTCAGATGCTAGTTGGCTGAAAATTTTATTTAAGGAAGTGTAACCTTTGCAACCTTGGCTTCTAGTGCTATGGCATGGATTTTGCATCTTTTTGTCTCACCCTTCCACCATGAGACTGATAAAACAAAAGACTTTTTGCATCTCCTCCTAGTCGCCCCATCTCTGTGATTTATGGGCCTTGACGAATGTCCAAAGGATTAAGTGGCCTTTAATCCTTGGCCAACTTAACACTTCCAAGTGAGCTCTGGGCAGTGCGCCACTCAGAGGAGCACAGCAGCCGCAGGGGTGTCAAGGTGCCTCGCTCCACACCTCTGCTCATAGGGCTGAAAGATGCATGTGTCAGTCCCCAGGCTCATTCAGGCAAGCAACGTCCCAGGGGCACTGGGGGTGACCAAGCGCCTCTTGTGCTGCTCCTTGCTTAGAATGGAACCTCCTGAAATGGCCAGCACTGACCCTCCCTCAGCTCTTTTGGGAAAGGTCAAGGGAAACAGCACTGCCAAACTCATAAATCAGGGCCAAGGCCTAACGAGGATCCTTGGGCTCCTGAGACTGTAGAGTGGCCAAGGAGCAATGCGGGGAGGGGACCAGGGGAGGGCAATGCACCTCCAGTGGTTAGCGTGTGCTCTTGTAACTCAGTGTAGGATTACTTTTCTACTTAACACTAGGTCAGTCAGGACTGGATTCAAGCTAAGTGGCAAGATTATGCAAAGATTTGGTGTAGTCAGAGCTAAGCCTGTAACAGTAGAGAGTACATTAATACATCCTGACTGAAGGAAAAAACTCAAAGCAGAGAGTTATTTGGATAGTGGAGGGATTTCACTGTTGTTCCATTACTATTTCCTATTAATGCATTCATAGAAATATACAGATATTTTTTGATGGATTTATTCTTAATAATCAATTAGTTAATCCAATTAATCATATATGTTGTATAATAAAACAATCAATTGATATATTTTTCCTCTTAATTATGTTTATTCCATCAAAACAAAGCTAAATTAATATTATAATAGTGCTTCAGGCATCACTTAGATCCCATAGAAATTAGAATCCTGCAGCATCTTGTGCTGTATAAAAGCAGGAGTGGTGCTGATCCTAGAGTAGATAGAGACAGAGGGATGAAAATGAACAGAAAAACTAAATAGTGAGAAAAATATGGCAATCTAATAGGCAATACACCAAACACTTTCTGTACCAATTGATTACAATTTCATATGTCAGCCACAGGAAAAATACGAGGACAAGAAAAATTAGCTAGTTTGACTGAATAGTACCTGGAACTTGTTCCCAATTGGGGGAACTGAGGTCAAGAGAACTGATCAGAGACAAATCTGGCAGTACAGTAAATGGGGTAGAATAACTACCTTACACAATTTTTATTTTTTTTAATAAAATCCAACTTCATGCACTGCTAATGTCGAGGCAGAAATTATAGGAGAGGAAACTATTACTGTTGAATGACCATCTAAAATACCCTAAATATGGTATTATCATGTTCTACAGTTTTGCCTCTGAGTGGAGGACTAAGAAGCCATAATACATTCATCTTTGCCCATAATATAAAAGATCTATAACAGAATAAAAGATTTTGAAATTCAACATTAGGTATGGATGAAAAATCCATAGTAGCTTATTAGAAAAGATGCAGTAATAATATTGTAAATTTTATTTTCACATAATAAGTACTGGATTTTTTTTCCCCTTTCTTTGGGCAAGGCAATTTCTTGATAAAAGTTTCTCTGCTATTTAACTGCATTATGGTTTGTGAAAGGGCATTTTTTTGTTCTTGTACTATTTCTTTTTTTATTTTTACAACTTCATTAAATTACCCTTTTTATTGACAGCTAATATTTCCCTAATTTCAGGCCTCACTAGGAGGGCAGTCACAACTTTTCATATCCACCATGAATTATGTTTAATTAATGAAGGAAATAAATAGGACAGTAACACTATATAAATGAAATCATCACTGTTATCTGTTTTTAAAAGCCAAAAATGCATCATTGTATAATAGACCAGAAAATTACAATATCCCTGATTGAATAATAAATCCATTTCTATTCCTTCTTTTTTCCTATTTGGAATGTATATGAGCTTCTAAAACTAAAGTGTCCTTCCAAGGCTGGACTCCTAATAGCTTGTACATGCCAGGAACACTTGAAATGATGTTGATAAGCCCAAGTAAATCAAATGAAATAAGTGGCAGTCAATCACATCTTTTGCATTTTTACTGCTATGTATCAGTAGGATCAATCACCCTTTTCTCCATTTTGTCAAAGCAAATGCAAACAGCATTTCCTTCATCTCCAAAGCAAAGATTTCATTATCAGTGTTCCTACGTGCTCTGTATACTGCACCTGCACAGGAGAGACTGCCGAACCTCCCTCTGCCTTCTGGAATTTATAGTTTATCTTTGTATACTTTAGTTACCTTTCACTACATGTTTAACTAGACCTTTGAAATTAGTCTGATTGGCTGAGCTAAATAATTTCCTACAAAGACACTAGAATTCCTGCCCTACACTAATTACACTAGAGCTTGGCATTTAGGGCTAACTGCTAAGATTATCTCCTTGCCCTAAATCTCTCTACAGAGATGTAGTTTAGAAAGAGGACTGAAACTAAGCAGAGGCATCACTGATCCAATTTTTTGTTCATCATGGACAACAGCGCAGTGATCAGTTCCCTCACTAAGATTCACAACACTGACTCAACAAGACAGCCTCCACTGTGTGTCACAAAAAAACCTTATCAATGCCTCGTAACACCTGCAAGGTTAATAAGATAGATAGGGAAGGATTGAAATCCAAAAGTGTACAAAGAACAGGGAAAATCAAACAATGTCAGGTACTGCCTTTGCTATAATCACATTTAGAGACAAATTAGTATCAGGATGTAGTAGGCTAAGCACACAAAGGAAAAAAGCATAAATAAAAAGCCAGATGATATTCCTTCCACACAGGATGAATAAGCAGTGCAGAGTACAGTACAGTCCAAACATTGCACACAGACCTCCAAAGGAGTGCACCTCTGAGAAGCACAAACTGTGCATCTCAACAAGTCACTACAAAAGAACTTAAGAGATTTCCCCTGGATAATTTATTTGTGTTTTCTTATCTCTAATACTGCCAAAAGACCCTCTGAAACTTTAATAAAATTCCATTTTCTTACTAATACTTCTGGTGAAGGGAATGATAGATGCCTCACATGAAATTGCAAGAATCTTTAAACTCAGCTCCCCACACTGAGCATGCACAATTTTAGCTTCCTTTTTAATTAAATTATAACTTTATTTAAAAGTTTTTAAATGCTCAAAGTTTTGTGTAATATACAGAGCATGGACAGCATCACAAAATATGTTCTCTAATGCCTCTTGACTTTTAATTTAAATTAACTGTAGTGGCACCAAACATGCTTGTGCCTTGAACTGGCTCTACTATGTTCTTTGAAGATTAGATAAAATAAAAGTACCTTCACATCCTTGCCAAAAGAAATGAGTCTCATTCCCAATGCCATGCTTTCTCATGATATTTCTGCACCCGTGATAATGAAATTGTTTGATGATTCAGACATTACAATTGAGAGCTACTATTTGAATAAAGTGGGAGCCCCTTGTAGAGCATATTTCCTGCTAAAACGACAGACACCCAGCAGAAAAATTGTGTGCATTTCTGGAGTATTATAAAACTCATCATAGCTATTTGAAGACCAATGTTCCTTATTTATTTTACCCTGCTCTTAACAGCAAGTAGAGAGCAACCAAGTTAGTACCCTAAAGTGGAAGAAAACTTTGTGAATTACAGAGATTCCAAAGGTACAAGAAAAGTAAAATTAAAATGAAAATTTATTCAGGGCATGTACTTGAAAGTATTATCATGTTCAGTGCAAACACGAAAACTAAAGACTGCTGTTTTCACAAATACAGCTGCTGAATAGACTGCAGGTGACAATAAGACCCAGTTCTCATGCAGAAAGTTCCAATTACTTGTCAGAAGAAACAGTAACAGAAAAGTCAAATCAGATCCTAATTTTTCTGCAAGAAAAGGAAAGACATTCAGCAAGGGGTCTGCACTGTAAGTGCAGATAAAAATGGCCTGCACCACTAATTGCCTACTGATCTATAAAAGTGCAGCACTTGTTACTACGAATTAGAAAATGGGCATACTGTCTGCTGGACGTGCTGTTCATTCAGCTGGACTTCTCTACCTAAGGTGCAAATATTATACTCACGCAGGACACACTGAATTAGTCAGTTTTCACAAAGAAACAGCACCTTAATAAAAGACTAAAAAGCTTGCAGTAACCTGGAACGCTAATATCTCTTTTTGGGTCATTGAAGTTAAAACCACACAATCCACAGTCAGCTGGAATGGAAAATAAGTCTTTAGCTGAAGATCTGCAGAAGATTGGTTTTATCAGCTGAAAATCATATTCCCAGATAGTAATTTATGGTAGGTGTAGTGAACCCTTATAATCAGGAAATTCTGCTTATCAATGCAAAGCGCAGTGTTCCAGGTACACAGCTGACACCACCGGCATGTTACTCAACAGGAACTTAAAACTCAGCTCTTATATGTGGGTCATAGGTCACCTTATACTGTGGGCAGTTTCAACAATTTAAAAAAAATACATTAATATGAGTATTTAGAATGCATCAATAAAATACTGGTCCTCTGATTAATCTGTGTTCATGCTTGCTGGGTATTCTCCTCCCTCATAGCTACAAAAATCCCAGCAGGACAGCAATCAGTATAGTTAGATCTCATAGGTGTTATAGATTACTAATTATGCAGATTGTGATAAATGATCATAAATGTTTGTGTAGTTCTATTTGAAATAAACATTCTTTTGCCCCGAGAATTTTAAAGGAGCAGTGACAAATGAGTATAATACTCTCTGCTAAATTAAATAGCTTAAATTTTAAAAAATTGACATGATACTTCATGACAGGTTTTTAGAACCTGTACAAGGATGTTTTTTAAAAAATTCTCAACCTAAATTATTAGCTTACTGTGCTTTAGAGCATACCACTCAGAATTACTCTTTTTTTTTTTAACTTGGGAGTTTTCTGACCCAGTTCTTCAAGGAGAGCTGCAACAGGTCTGTAGCAGTTTGTGCCCAATATAATTATGTGTTCTATTCCCCTTTTAATCTTCATGTTTATGTTAGTTCAGTTCCTCTTTTTCTCATCAGCCTCCCCAGTCGGTTTTTAGTCTGAGCACCTGCATGACCTGTAAAAGTGAAAATTTCTCCATTCCCTTGAAAAAGAAAATCTTTTTAGGAAGTCTGTCAATTTACTGTTTCACCCTTACCACCCTTCCCCAGAGCAAGTCCTTTGAGATCTTTAAATCTCAAGGGCTCATTCAGTCCTTCAGTCCTCTATTAAGACTGCCAGTAGTTGTAACATCTAATATTTTATTCCAAATCCTCACATTTTCTTAACAGGATAGCCTACTTCAGCAGCTTTATCTTATGCAGGAAGATACCTCTCTTCTCTGTAAAGACATTCCAGCCACTTGCACAGATTTTAAATACCATTGAAAAATCTCTCCACAATCTTGGGAGCTATGTCTGTTTACAAGGGATGAAAATCCATTCAGCATCTCAGCCTGCAGAAAGTCTACCTAGAATCATGTGTGATTTATTGTGGTTTTAATACAGTTATGAATTTAAAAAACTAATTTACATTAAATCACAAAAAGGCATTCAAATTCACAGACCTGTTTTGCATTGACTTTATATCTCTTTTACCAGATTTTTGAAATATGGTGAAGTATGAGCTCAAATGTAGGTCAATGTAATAAAGAAGGAAGGATTTTAATAGGTTTTGTCGAAAGTTCTATTTTATTTTTCTTTATAGCAAAGCATATTAAGCAGGTTTGGTAAAATAAAAGCATCAAAATTGCACGTTTGCCTTTTATGAGAGCTGTAAATGAAATGTCTCACAGAATGATAATTTCCCATATAAATAGAAAAAATGCTTGCTCAGAGTGGTCACATTTGCCAGTAACACCTGTGGACTAAACCCTCAATCTTTTACATTTACGGAACTGCAATAAAATTAGAAATAATAAAACCAGCTGCAGGCAACAGAAAAAAATTGGACTTACATACTCCTTTTAAAATTCCCTAAAATACTCCTAATAACCCCTATAAAATTGAATACCCATCCAAAAGAAACCAAACTTTTAAAATTGTAATATAACCGAGAAAGAGATTGAAAAAATATTAATGTTCCTGTTTTGTAGAGGCTTAAATAATAAGAAATATTTTTGGCAAAAATGCATAGAGAAACTATGCTAAGACAAAAGAAGAAAAGCTGAAATAAATAAAAAAAAACCCCCCAAAACCCATGTTAAACTACCTGAGGAAAATTCTGTCCTACTTCTAAACCTTGTGATTGCTTTAACTGCGAAGTGTGTGAGAACACTCTCAAGACAAGTACCTGAAGGATTATACTTCTTGTAATGAAAATTACAGCTCTAACCCTAAACCCAATTCTTAACACAAATCATGAGCCCTAATCCTAACCCTGACTCCTAATCCTACCCCTAACCCTAAATCTCACCCTATCCCAAAGCCTAAAACTAACCTTATGCTTGATCCCTAGCCCTATACCTAACCTAGCTCCAGGGTTTAAAGTGCAGGTTATAGGCTGTCCTATGGGAAGTGAAAGCCAGCAAAATTCCTCTCTCTTGGAACCTTCTCTTAGAACACCAGGTTGTTGTAGCAACCCCAGCACATGTTCGATATTGGACCTTGCCTCTGGATGCTAGAAGTTGCTCCTGAACGTGAATGACATTACCTTTCCTTGAGAAAGGAAGCACATGGTCCTTCTGATTGTGCTGTACGTGATCATCTGCCCAATGGATGTAAAGGGTAGAAAGACCTGTTCTGGCCTTCTTTGAATGGGAACAGCCCTTGGATGTATTCAGGATAGAAGGTTGTATCCAAATATTGGTGGTGGGGTTCTAAAAGACGATTAAAGTGCTTTTACGGGGAGAGGATGTATCAAGCCCCAGTGTTACAGGTGCAGATTATAGGATGTCCAGGGGAGGTACAGGCCAACAAGACCTTTCTGTCTTGGCCCTTTCTTCATTGAAGCAATCCCTGGACATACACATTTTGAAGGTGGTATCCTTATTTCCATGATGGCCTCCTTAACGAAAATGACATTTTTTTCCATAGGAAGGAAAGTACTTAGCTCCAGTGTTTGAGTCACACATCATAGGCTCTCCATGGGAGGGAGGTAAAGGTGAGCAACAATTTTATGACTCGCCACATTTAGTGTGATAGCAGTCTTGGACATATTCGGTATTGGAGGTGATATCCAAGTTTTGGTGGTGGGGCTCTCAAGAGTGTTTGGAAAGTCTTTTCCATAGGAGGGGCAACATCTATGCCCAACATTTCAGTTGCAGTGGAGAGGCTTCCCAGGGGAGGTAAATCCAGTAAGACCTTTCTCTCTCAGTATGTTTAGTGTTGCAGCAATCTCGAGATATATTCAATATTGGAGCTCTGCTGGTGATGCCAGAACTGGGGTCCTGAATATGAATCATCACTGCAGTGATATTAAATGTGAGAGCTGATGGCACGGTCTTTTCCTTGGTGCATGGTTAGTCTGGCATCTTCTAGAACACCAGAGAGAAAAACAGTTATCTTGTTGCTGTAATGGTTTTAGATTACTGGTTTTAAATTACGGTAGCAAGCAAGTAATGTGTTCATTTACCTAGAGATTGGAATAGCTCTGTTTAAGGTAAATGTTCTTTCCAGGGTCATACTTCCCTGTTGCAGTGCGGGTGCAGGCTGCTCGGCACCGCAATCTTCCTGCAAGCGTCTCCGTGGGGGAAGGCGCTCTGGTCGGGCTGGAGAAGGCACACCACACTCGCACGCGCAGCTGGTGGAAATAAGGCTACGGGGGCAGGAGGGGCCCTTCGTATGGGTTCCCAGCGGCGTTTATCAGTGGGGGAGGTCGACGCCTACACCGCAGCAGACCTCAACGCCCATCCACACGCTGGAAGGGGTAGGGACAAAGAAACAAGAAGAGTGGGAGGGTGCAGGGGTTTTACTGGGAAGACAGGAGCAGAGACTGCATCAGGGCCAATAATCTGAGGGCTCAGGAGCAGCACACAGGAGGGGCCAGGGTGTGAGGGTCAAGGGGGGGATAGGGAAGGAGTGGCTAGGGGGCAGGGATCAATGAGGAACCGAGGAAAGGAGAACAACCTGGAACCTGCCCTTGTAGGGGAGAAAAGGGGCAGGGAGGCCAACGGGCCAATCGGGGAGGCACAACTGGGGTACATTTGCACAGCGTCACAAGGTATCCTGGGAGAAGCCTTTTCTGTCACCCTAAATAAGGTGCAAGTCTTCAACTTAGGGTCTGTCCCTCCAAGGGACCCCAATGGACCCCAGCTTAGTGGGCTCACTGGCCTCCACACTTCCCAAAGGAATTATAGGGAAAAAAGTATTTGTGCTCTAGTGTGTCCTGATCAATAATTGGAGGGTTGAAGGAAAAATGACAATGAGAATGATTATATCTTAAATTAAACTCAAAATTCACTAATATTTAATGAACTTTCTTATAGAAATTCTTCCGCCTTTATGAATTGGTGCATAAAAGTTTGTTGTTTGCAATACATTTTCAGTCCTGTAGCTCTCACCAATAGCCTATAGTTAGAAAAAGTCTTATAAAAAAATAAAGAGTATAAAATGCTGAGATCATGTACAGTGAAATGACAGATGTGTTTTGTGAACAAAACACATCTGCAGCTACTTGTAATTTAAATATGAGATTACCTCTTATGTTTATCTGTTTAGATTGAATAAAAATGAAATTAAGGACTCGCTGGAGTAAAATAAAACTCTGACAAACAGCAGGTAGAAAGATCATCATCCTGTTCAACTCTGCATTAGGTCCCTAGAGAAGTCAGAATTATACCAATGGGCTTGTTAAATATCTTTCTGGGCTCAAACTCAAATGGCAATTGAACAACTACTTTCATTTATACATGTCTCCACTTCTACATTCCAGCTCACTTTTTTCCCCCTTTGATATTTTTACTATCAGAGAAACTCTACTACTATTCCAATAGAATTTCCTCTTTATTTTTCTACAAATCTGAGTGAATATTTGGGCAGGAAAACCCATATAGTGCATGAAAATATTGTAATCAATTCAATATGTTCACTCACCACTTCAATAAGATATATTTCTGCAGTGAGTTTTTAAAATAGTTGAGTGTGTATATATATATATGTTATTTCTGTAATAATAAAAATTGTTAAATATTCCATTGGTGTTTCTAATAATAAACAGTGAAATTTTCAACTGTATATTAAAACTCTCTCTCTGCTGACAATGACTGAAAAGACTGGCAAGGGTGAGGAGAAACTTGCACCACTAAGAAATTCCTCCACACTTTGAAGAAGCATTGCTACCACAATAGAGAATGCATAGAGAAAAGAATTAGGAAGAAACTATAGTCAGAGAGCAAGGTTTCAGTTTGACATAAGTATCTGTGTATACATTTGGGCAAGCTCATGTACCTGGTCATGCACTTCTCGGTAAAAGCAACTCTCATTATACAGAGTATCACCCAGTATTTCTGTAGCTACTTCTGCAAGTGCAGCATTCTTGCTAGTGAAATCTAACTGCATAGATAGCCTAAGCAAAATCTTTTTTCCCCCAAACCAGCACAGTATGGGTGCTTTGTGTCTCCAAAAATTCCCTGTACAGGAGTGAAGCCACAAGAATTCCACTCAGAACATTTTGCAATGGTTAGCAGCACACATCTCTTGCTAATAGGTCTTAAGCAATGTTCATAAGATCAATTATGGAGACATTAAAAACTGTGCTTCTAAGAGTAATGTAACTCAATCAAGCTGTCTTCCATCTCAAACACAACTGGACTTGTGTTCTGCTACAACAAAAGTTAAGGTGCTTTTTATTACCTGATCATATTCATGTCAAATTATGGTGTCTTGTGTGATCATAGATGTACTTCTTTCATCCCTGTGCCTGGCATTCCTGTCCACTTGAGTAGAAACAGCACAGGGAAACCCAGAGCTCCTGGATCCCAAATGTACTGAAATAGCACGAGTTCAATTTTTACCCTTGTTGCAGATTAGGTAAACATAGGCAGGAAAAGTGTAAACATGTATTGGTATTGCTGTTAACCTGTAATGCAGGAACATGCACATACGTTTGCTCTACCAGTCTGATGCAATTACCTTCCTATTCAAACAGTTAATAAAGATTACATGGCCTACAAAACCAATTCAAGTTTTATTAACTAGTGTCTGTTATTCCACATGTCCTGTTTCCATTTTAACTAGTGTTCGCTCGCTTTTTTTCTTTTCTGTACGCTTTAGTTTTTAATATTGTTGCTGTTACTGTCCATTTTGTTATCTCATTGCTGTTTCCAGTAAATTTTTCTTATCTCAACATGTGATCATTCCCTTTTGGGTTCTCTTCTCTGGCCACCTGTGGGTGGAAAGGAGGGGGGAACAGGAAGTGAGTGAGCAGCTTGTGGTTCTGGAGTCTCAGTGAGGGTGTTACCAAAAATCAATAAAAGCAAAAACTCCTTAAAGCTAATGTAACACTGAGAAGCAGGCATTCTTTATCTGGCCAGATGCACAAGGGAATATCTCCTCCAAAATATGCACACCGAGTACAGAAAAAGCTCCTGTTTACATACTATATCTTATACACAAATTTATAGCTTTTCCCAGAAGAAACATACATTTGATGATCATTTCCCCATAGCCATTTACATGTTACCTCCCCTCTCCACACACGTTCTTCCTTCCTGGGGGTCTCTCTGGTGGTCCCTGGAGGTCAGTGACACCAAAGTCATACCTGACTGCCTGGTGAACTGATAAAATTTGGCACAGCTGGAAAGCTGGTTGCTTTCCAGTTCTTCCTACAAGAATAAGCATTGTGCAGTTCCTTAGGCTAGCGGTTTTTGAAACTATTTTTATCTGGCAACAAGGGGTAGGGGGGCAGTAAAGTGAGCAATACCTTCCCTAAACTGTGACAAAACCAAAACAAATATGTGAGAAACAGAACAAGAGGTGAAATTTTATGTTAGGCATATACACATGCAGAACCTCCATTATACCCAAGATGTGAGGGCTGCGTTATTGACAGGACATATATATATATATATATATATTTTAACCTTAAAT
>WEKY01062260.1:0-32131 GCA_013390045.1 Picathartes gymnocephalus
ATAAACAAAGGATATTTTTAATCCATTTTACATTGCAGAATAGAACACATACTTATTTGTTCAAAAGAGAAGCACATTGGTGTTACTGTCTATCATTTATAAAACTATTTAGCATTTAATATCAATATTCACTGTTTTTATTTGCTTTGGTAAAAAGGCATCATGATCACAACTGCAGTTCAGTATCTTAAATTCAATTTACGTATGCGAGTTTGATTGGGTATGTTCTGTGTGGTGCTCGTATTATACTCTGAAGGAACTCTGACGGAGGCCATTGTATTGTGTTCATTATGCCAGCCTTGTGACTTCAAGAAGAAAAAGCAGGTACCTGAAGACGAACAAGAAAAACAAAGGGTAGGAAAAAGAAGAGGCAGAACAGATAAAGAATGAGTAGGATAAGTGAGTGCTTTACAAATGAAAGCAGATGTATGAAATTACAAGCTGTCGGATCAGCAACGGAAATGAAGATGATAAAGTGGTTCCTTACACAGATTATAATTATTCATTTTGCCCAGTCCTGCATCTTTTCCCCATAATCCTCTTGTTGAGGGAGGTAAGGTGCAGGAGGATATGAGGCTTATTCACATGAAAGAAAAAAAGTAAACCATTTAAATTTCTCTGTCTACAAAACCACCCTTTATTTTGCCCTTTATTGATTCAAAATAATTTTGTATTTGCAATATCCCTGTTTAATTAAAGATATTTCTTACTACAGCTAAAGTTCTCAGAATAGTAAAGTTTGTTAGAAATTTATTTACAATTACTATTGTTGGAGGCTGTCTTTATGTTGCAGAGTGGAGGCATCATTAACAGGCATTGCTTTGACAGCTGTGGCAGATGGATTGCCTGGATTTAGATGATGCAAAAGAAATGAAGTAGTTTACATAGACCTGCTTGAAAAGATGTCTTTAATAATTGCACTCATAATTAGATTGATTTGGGAAGGAAAGAAAAAAAAAGCCAGAAGTTGACAACAACCAAAAAGCCATGGAGTATGCTTGCACGGATTCAGATAAAATCAAACAGATTAGAACAAAATTATAAACTTCAGCAAAGCATGCTGAAAATTTTCTGAATAAGTGAAAAAACTAAGCAAGTTAATGGTGTACTATATTTTTTAGTATTTCTAAAATTATAATCTAGGCTTTTCCCTTTTTCCTGAACATCTTATGAAGTTTCTGATTTAGAAGAAAACAAGAAGTTGTTGAATAATTTTACGTATGCATAGGTATCTGAGTGTGTGTATGTATGTAAATATGTGTATAAGAACAACATAAAAGATATTTCAGCAAAAACAAATCACAGTGGGGCAAACTTATCATAAAGCCATAAATGCAAATTATCACATTTAAATTTAGATGTCTATGGAGGATTGTCTGAAAAGTCTATTTCCATTTTGGAGTACAGGATTAGTTCTTCAAGCTCTGCTGGCAATATTGCCCTGAACCCCACTGACTGGGGCAGGTTTTAGGGGCTGCAGAGGTTTGAACTGAGGCATCTGAATCTGGAGCTAACATAAATGTCTATGACATAAAGTCATAGTTTTAAAATTCTTAATTATACTGGACCAAGTGTAGTCACAAGGATTGATTATGTATATCTCCTTGCACTCTCAGGACTGCTTGAGTTCTGAGAGACCATGTGGGAAAAGGCAGCCTAATCTGAACTGTAATGAATTTACTGGAAAAAATACTGGTTTGGAATATCAAAATAAGACACTAATATTTTCTTTCTCTCTCTCTTTTATTTTCATTTTAATTCTAGTGATTTCAAGTAATTATCAGACCTGTTTGGGACTTCTGATGCATTATCCACCTATTGGAGATGTTCACTCCCTTATCCTAAGAGCACTTTTTCTCCGAGATCCAAAGGTGAGATGCTTGCTCTGTTAATACAGGAAATAAATCACTGTAATAAAATGTTCTAAATGCTATGAAGTTAATAACAACCTACATTTTGGAAACTAAATGGTAGTTTCAAGTTTCTTCTTACCTGACAAAAGAGCTAAAGGAAAGAGTTGGAAACAGAGTAGAAACAAGTTCCTTTACTCTTTAAAGGATACGTTAAAGGACACTTTGCTAAAGTTATCCAGGAGCTCTGCTAACTGCAGATGTGCTCTTCAGAAGACCTTTGCTTGGTATTATGCACAGACCTCTTTTAGGATAAAATATAGTTTTCAGGGAAACAGTAATGTTACTACATAAAACCTAGTAAGCTGTATAGAAAGCATCATGCAATTCCATCTGAAAGACCTTTTTCACGGAATTTCTGGGATTAGTCACTGTCAATCCTTAAAGCACTACCCCTGCCCAATATATAATGGTTATGTGATGGTTTTCAATTAAAAACAACAGTTTGATGTTACAGCCTGTGAAAATTCACATGAATAAAATGTATAAATTCATAAATTTCATGCCACATATTACTAGCATGCAGTTTCTGATGTACTCAGATATTAAAAAAAAATCTCTTGCTGTTTTAGAATGGCATGTGTATATGTGTGGGTATAATATACAGGAGATACTATATAGTAGATAAAGTGCTTGAGATGAAGCTGTACACAATAATCTTTGCTTACTCAGATCTCTGGCAGATAGCAGAATTTGTGCTGCTGGTTTTGAACTATCTTTATGTATGCCCCATTAGTAGGTTGCCAGTGTAAAGTCTGATTTTCCTCATCTTCTTGATGCACAACATCTTTGAAAGCAAACAACTCATCACTTCTGCACTCTGACTGCCTTCTGCAAAATTTCATTCAGTACCAGTGTTTACACTTTTATGGATTAAGAAAAAAATTGTCTCTTTGTTTTTCTATATCAGTTTTTTGCAGAAATCTGCATCGTTATAGCTGCTTTCTTCATTCCTCTCAGGCACAAAGATTTCTTTCATGATGAGAAGTAAAGTGTATCATCTTTTCAGTGTGTAAGAAAGTTTCTAATGTTAGATCTCGGGAATCTTTCTTAAGATTTTGGCAGCAGTCTGTGAAACCAAACTGCCCAGCATTTATTTATGTATTTTCATAGCAAAACAAGATAGAAATACTTTTTAGAAGAAAGATACAAAGGGAGGAAAATTTTGCTCAGTTATCCATCTGAATTCAATATGTAATCTGTCATTTATTGAAGATATATGTTAAACAATAAGTGATTACTAATTATTCAGCTGTCCTCTGAAACATGCTAGGCAGCATACAAGATATCCTGTCAGCTGAAGGGGGCAAAAATTAACCACCAACTTCCCACAAAGAGGCTTAATCACTATTCCACTCCTTATGCTCTTGTCTCCAACAAAATGAAGTTGTCAGGCTCATAAGGCCTTGGTGTCCTATTAATTAACAGTCTCAGGTGGGCCTTGAACACCTTTCAGATAAATACTGGATGTAGTTCTAACGTCTTTCATGCAGTTCTCCCTTTGCTCAGGTGAATTAGTACTTGAAAGTCTTTGATGCAAAGAGTGGTAGTTGCTTTGTCAATTTAAATGTGATAAAATGCAATTGTTCTCATTTCTGAGCTGTACTTTTCTGCTTGGAGAATACTCTGAAGGTTGAGAAGTTCTGATTTCCAGAGAATGAAGAGCCTAAGGAACTTGCAGCCACCTCTCATTTTACACTGGGTCTTTGTGTTGAGGCTGCGTAAACAGATCAGGACTTCTTACAGTAGGGAAGTAAAACTGTTCTGGATCATTCTAAAACTGAAAAATAGAAATAAATGTATTTTCAAAGCATGGCTTGAGTACCTGTTTCTTACCTTTCCCTAGGCGTGACTTTAAGTTTCACTTACGTGTCTGTAAGCATATGTTTGTTCACTCCCTTTTTTTCCATGTAACTGAAATAGAAGTCTTGGTGTTCTGTAAGACCTATGTACAAACATTTCCAAGTCTGTCAACATTTTTCATTAAGAGGAATGAAAAGGAAGACTCAACAAGGCATCATGGGTGCTGTAGGAGCCTAAAGTTGGTGCACAGATTACGTACGAAAATAAGTGGGAAAATTATGATACCTTTTTTTTTTGCTAGTTGCATAGAAATAATTCAGTTTGCCCTTATTCTTGTGGAAGAGAAGGAGATTGGAAGAAATAACAGAGAGATTTTAGTCTGTAGTGCAACTTGTAAGTGGTGATTAACAAATTCAGTGCTTAATTATCTTTCTTCCCTCTTTGATGTTTTCCTGTGCATTTCTCCATCACAAGCCTCTGGTTTCCAATAGGAAATTACATTTGGTTCAGTGCAATTTTATCTCTCCTTACCCAGGGCCGAGTTTTTCTACATGGCATTTCTTCCAAGATTTCGCTTGGGTTTTAATATGTGAAATCAGGGAATTTTTCTCTGGGAGACTGTTGCATGGTCCAGTGCCTTATTTCATTATTTGTTGAACATACCGAGAATGTTTAGTGTTTTCCAAATCTCTGAGAGAGGCTTGCTCTCTGCTCCTTGGCGCTTTAAATCTCAGCTGGACAAGAAATGCAGTTTAGAAGTCATGGCCAGGAACAAACAGGAATCTACCTCTTGCAGATTTGCTAATATATATTGTCTTCCATATTATTTTTGCAGTTAGGAAAATACCAAGTCATCTTACAGAGGGGAGGTTATGGGATATTTGGATTAAGAAAGGTTGGGGGTAGGTGCATAAAACTGAAAGGTTCTTCAGAAGCAATCTTGTCGTAAAGGTGAAGTTGTTAAGATGGACCTGATAGTTTTTCCATCTGTAACTTTCAATTCTGGAGATAACCTGGGTTTGTATATCTAAAAACATCTATTATTTTTTCTCTTTCCTTGGTCTGACATAACAGGTATTTCCTTCTTACTTTTTGTCATGTAGTCTGTCAGGAGAGCTAAACTTTGGCTTGATGAACCCGTCACTTTTTTTTTGCTTCTTTTCACTGCAGTCGTCACCAGGAGAGCAACCTAAATGTCAGAAGAAAGCTGTACTTAAAAGACGGGTGGTATTTTTTTCTTAAAGATGGACAAGTACAATTTCCTGACCTTTTGTGGAATCAAGCCTTACCAGAAGCCTTAGCATTATCCAGTATTAACAATAATATGAAAAGTAATTAGTACTTGCCATTAACCTAATGCTTGCAGCAGCTCTCCTGTTCACTTTGCAAACCCCAGTTGGCAGTTGAGAGAAGAGAACATTTTAGATACCACATCCCTGATATTTTTCAGTGCCACAGAAGAGAAATACACATCTCTGTAATAGCTGAAAACAAGTTAATGCACCTGTCTCTGAGTGAGGGGGGCCTGAGAGATACTAATTTAACAGGCATGAGTATGGATCAATGCAGAATAATTGAATTTCAGCCTTTTCTGCATTTGGCTAGCTTCAGTTCTTAGGAAAATGTGGAATGAAAAGCTCAAATCAGTGTTGTTGTCTTTGCATAGGGTGATAAAGTTAACCTGCTTAGCAGAGTATTTGTTTCACATTTCTAATCTTTGAACAGATAATTGCCTCAATTATTTATATTAAAGTAACTTCTATGCACTTATAGTCCTCCTGAATATAAAAGTAGAGCTTCTTATGGAAGAATGGGCTATTAAAATTGTGTATATGTAAAATGAAAAAATAAGAGAAAGTTCTTTTATGTATATCCAAAAACATTTACTGAAGGTGTGTGTCTGCATTTTTAATACACCACGAGTGGCTCATTTTCTTCAGTTTTTTTCCTTATCAAAACCAATGAGCACTGTTAATTTTCAAAGCAAAGGCAGCAAAATTAAGAAGTATAGATATGGAGATAGGGCATTGGAAAAATATAAAGTGATTAAAAAACATAGTTCTAACTAGAGTTGTTCAAATAAAAAAAAAAAATTAAAAACCCAATTAGAAACAAAAGTCATAGAAAATGTGAACATATTGTGTTCCTTAAATAACCAGATGTTCTTTCCTTCCTGAAGGCAGCCAGGGCTAGGAATAAAAGGTTTAAAACTATTGTTTTAAGTTAACTGTGAATTTTGAAAATCTGTTTTCACCCTTTAGCAAATAAAATTCTAATACAGCAACATAAGCAAAGTAATTTTCATCTTTGGGTGTTCTTATTTTGTGTGTTGTTCTATGTTGAAGTGTTAACCTTATCACAGTGACTTATTAGAAAACTAAAGCACTACATCGAATATTACAGTTTTGCACCACATACTAAAAACCTGACAACTGTCCTTTGTCTGAAAGCTTACTGTATTTATTTTTAATTTTTTCTGTAAAATAAGTTTGCTTTCAGATATTTTAGCATGGTAAGTTGCCCCATTCATTGAGCAAGCTAGTTAGGAGCTTCATTCAGTGGAAACATGTTTTATCATAAGCTATCAATTAAAAAAAAAAAGGAAAAAATGAATGTTCATGGTTGATGGAAATTATTTTGTTACTTATGCTAATAATATTCTAGTTACTGCTGCTGATATTTTCTCAATATTGCATTTTAGCTATTTGCTGACATTAAAAGTGACTATATAATAATATTAAATTCTATCTAAATCCATGGAGAAGCATACATGACATTTCAAAGAAGTCGTATTAGTTCGTCATGACTGAAATTACAGGTTCTGCCAGAAAACTTAAGCAATAAAATATGGTCATGATCACTCATATAAGGAATAGTTGGAAAAATCTGCATTCTAGCTTTTAACACTATTCACTATCTGAGCAACGAGTGACAAGGGGAAAACACATTGCTGAAATTTTGAACTGAACTCTTTGTACATTTATTTTCAGCTGAATTTTCTTCTTAAGTAGCTGCCACCGTCTCATAGTTTTCTCCAAGCTGGTTTCATGTGCCTGAAAGGCTGTTGAGTTTCACTTTCTTCTTCTTCAGATAAATTCTTTTCTATACACTCATTAACGGAGGTGCCGCTGCAGAGCTGCAACTGTCCTTTGAACGCTGCCGTTATGTCAGTATTGTTGTTTTGCCGTTTGTGGCAGGAGAAAGCAGGTTTGGGGTTGTTTTGTTTGTTTGTTAGCATTGTGTGTGCAATCTGGCATTAATTACCTCTCTTTAATGACCAGATTGCAGCCAATCAGAAGTTGGGATCTGGCGCTGCTCCGGCATTAGCAGCTCATTAAATTGTACCTCCACGCAGAGGTACTGCTGGGGTGCAGGTCCACTTCGTTCCAGGGGTACCAGCAAGGGGGAGGGGCACTCTGAACAAACATTTTTGCGTTTTAGTTTTGATCATGAAGAATTTGAGTGATATTTCTGGAGCAGTAATACATGGGGGGGCGGGAGGAGGGGATTTAGGTGCGTGAAAAGTAAGTTATCAGGAAGCTGGGATAATGGATATCCCAGTGCAGTATGAGCTGCCTGTACTTTAAGTAAGGACAGTTGCCTGACTGGGTCAGGTCACCTGTACTTTAAAGGAGAGTTTACATGGGATATGATTGATAAAGAAAATGAGGTTTTCCAGAAAAGCTGGCTACACATCTCTTCATCTGGGAGAAAAAGACTTAGGAGAAACAAAAAATAAATGCATTTACTTTCAGTGATTCACAGAGAACTTCTGTTTGCCTTAATTTCTGAAAGTTTAAGATCTTGTATGTTCAATGCAAGGTAGATAGGTTTTTATGGACAAAAATGTGGCACCATTCTCAGCTCCACCTCTGCTTTTATAACCACATTCAATTCCTTGTAGTGAACTCAAGCATTTTGATGTTCTAACATTCCCATTTGCAAATACAGTAAGGTTAGATGTAATCTAAACACCTCACTTCAAATAAATCAACGTGTTTTTCTGTAACTGCATGCTAAGCTTTTTAATGGTGGCCATGAACATGGTTGTTCATGTTCTTAAAATGAGAAACTTACCTTTTCCAATGAAATAGTCTATGCTTTGTTTTAAGAATTATTGATTTAAATATTCAGCTATTGTGTTTCATTAATAGAATAAGGTATGACAGGCGGCTAAGAGTTTAATGATAAATTACTTGGAATAACCATGTTGCCATAGTACCACATAAAAATAGTAAGTGTACCATGAATTAAAAATCCACTTCATTTTTGTACATTTGTTTCAACACCTTCTTTCCCAGTGCACCTAAGCATTTTAAAATACAAAAAATGCATGGTCAATACTTGTGATACAATAGCTTTGTTATCGCTCTCAAAGTTCATTGCAATCTCTTCACTGGTATATTAACCATTTAACCAACACACCATAAAATAGTCATCTTCAATATATCCTGTATGTCACAAGCAATATTTTCAGGAAAAAAGACTTGGAAAGTGGTTGATTACTCATCTAGTCAAGACTTTTCAAATGAGAAACCTTTGGAAGTCGTTCTCATTTTGCAGCACCATATGCAACACAGTAGTCATCACTCAAGGGAGCAAGCTGATTTCTTGGATTGCCAGCGGCAACACAGTTCCCAAATGTTGCTGTCTCCCTGTGTTGCAGGCACAGGCCAGTTGTGTGGGCAAGAGCTCAAAAATACTGTATCCATCTAAGCTAAACAACCATTACACTTAAATTAATAGGAAAATGGTGGGAAATAATATGGAATAAAGCAAAGCTTTCAGAACAGTGACTCATAGTTAAAGCCATGCCACAGGTAAGGCGGTGCAGAAGCAAAGGACCTGTCCCAGTTCCATGTGGGACCAAGCAAGATGGTGCTGCAGTCCTCTGCTGGCAGCGAGAGCAGAGCCCAGCCAGGTGACTCCTCTGTTGTCCTCATTGCCCATCTTGTGTGGCCCAGCAGGAGGGAGAGCCATTGGCCTCCTTAAGGGCAAGAAGGAGTGGGTGGTGTGGCCGCTGATTTCTGGGAGGATCAGGAGGTGCAGAGTCTGTCAGAGGAAATGGCTAAAGGTGAGTTAGGAACTACTGTTTCTACTTTTGGCTAACATTTGACAGCAAGTCTCCAAGACAAGATGGACCAGAAAGTTCTCTTTGGAAGACAGAATTTTTAACCTGTTCCTTCTATTTAAGCAAGTTGACATCCTCAGTAGCAAAGTAAAAGCAATTCTGCTTGTACTTGCTGCTAAAGCAAGAAGCTGAAGCATTTTAAGCTCCTACTTACTTTAGCTACCAATAAGACTTATTGCTTGTGAATTTCTTGGGGCTGCTTCTTTCAACTGATAGGTTGACTTCTGTTTAAAAAGTTACCTAAAGCCACTGACCTTCTCCTAAAAAAGTAATAATGTTATTTATAGAATTACACTTATAAAATGTATTTAACGGTGTTAGAGTGAGGTGATAATGGTTGTTCTTATGTGCAACCTGACAATTCAATTAGTCCTTTCTAGTTTGCAAGGTAGTTTATCAAAGGGAAGCACTTAAAACACTTAAAGCACTTTGATTCTACCTAATCAAAAGTTCTCCATGTCATAATTTGTTTACTAAAATTTGCAAAACACAAACTGTGAGTGATATAAGAATGGATTCATAATTTTTCAATAATATATGAAAGATTAACTACTAAATCATATCCAATCTATTATGATGGAATTTGAGTTCCAACTCTTGTGATATAAATGTAGATATACTGCTTGTGTACTTACATATTTTATAGTAATTATTAGCGTATCAATTGTAGTGAAGGCTATTTGACTGTATTTGTATTGGGCAGCACTTCTCTGACAGAGCAAAATACTGTCAAGATAGAACTGGGAATGATTTGTCTTATCCTTTGCTGTAACTTTTTATGGAAAATTAGGTTTGGAGATTTTATGTCTTTGTCCTTTTTAAGGAGCCGTAGTGATCAAAATGGCTCGGTAGGATAGTTCCTCATGATTGGAATCGTAAATGAAAGAAGTTGCTTGTCCTGCAGCACCAGGACCTTAGCTTCTCTCTGTGTTTCACAGGAAAAGATTTGGATGTCGTATTCCTTTTGGTGTGGTGTGTGCATGGAGCTCTGTCAATGAGCTTTTTTCACTCCCCTGGGGACCTTTTTCAAGTGGTTTACGTAGCATATTACACGCAGAACATGAATTATTCTGTTTCTTCTCCACGTAGCAGAAATAACCAAATAGCACCTTAAAATGTTCTTGTTTTTCCCTGATATATGAGATTTGTGTACAAGCATGTATCTGGAGGAGATGTAATGCTGTAAGTGTGGCTACAAGGGGTGTATAAGCTTCAGATAACTGCATTACTCACAAAGCCATCAGTGAGTTATGCAGGTTGTCCAAAACGAGTGCCAATAAAACCATAATGTGGTAGCTTTTCTGTACATAAAGATGTCATATTTTAAATCTCATAATTTGGAGCATTCGAGGGTTTAAAGCAAGGCTTGCTGTGTGTTCCCTTCAAAAGCCTGGAGCTTTCCTCCACAATGTTGTAAAACTCCTGTTCCTAACTGTGTGAGGCTGCAAGATGCCAGAGCATAAATCTGTCATGGGATAGAGCTGAACACTGTCAGATTTATACCTTACTATTTAGTTAATTTACTTCTTAAAACCAAGGGTTCAGCTGAAAAACAGGCAACTAAATTAAGAGGCAGATTTAAAAGCTACTTAAACAATTCTGTTGATGCAAGATGGGGATTTTACACAGGTTGTGAACTTGAACATTGGCAGGTCGGAGTCTTTTTGTCTGGAATATCAATAAAAGCTGATTTGGTAGGATTTGATCTACCTGTTAAAATGCAATATGCTCTAAAACTATAAATGAAAATAAAAAAAGGCTTCCCAAGCAGTTAGGACAGGAAGCCAAAATACACAACTAGAAATTTCTTTCAGTCAAGTCACTGAAGCATTTTTAAATCTCACTTGTCATTTTTTTTTCAGTTCTTCATCTCTTGTCATAGAATGCCCATGTGAGAGAAGGCATGTGTGTATGAAGTTAAAAACAGACCATAACGCACAGTATTTAAAATATCTTCCTGGTGTCTGAAATTTCTAGTTGCCAGGGGAATGGAGGGTTGTCACGTAACAAAACTGGAGATAATTTATTTCAGCCTAATCAGAGTTCAGGGGTGTCTTCCATTCTTGACCCAATTAATTGAATTTCCTTTCCTTTTCAGTTTTTTTCTGGGAAATTTTGTTGCTTAGGGGAAAAAAAAAAACCTGCTCCTTAATTTTCTTTAGAAAAAATTAAATACGATAATTCTTCATCTGTTATTGCATTGTAAATAACAAGGTCCGTGATTGAGACCCTTAGCATCTTCTGAAAAATGTAAACAGGAAGCATTTTTCCCAGTTTGAGGATTATAGCATTCCTTTGCCAACACCAATATTACTGCATGGATCTCCTGACTCCTGTGATTAAAGGAAGTTCTTTATTAGTTCTGTGCAGTGTACCCTTCATGTTGTGCTGCTTTCATACACAGGGTGGAGAGACTATCAACGTTTTAGATGGTATTTTGCTCTTGGCCTTGAACCACTTTTGAATTGGCAATAGTACCTTATGTCGTCTAATGGCTCACTGGGGGTTTTTTTCAGTCTAGTAACTCAGTGGTTCATAGTGGATAAAATACCTTTTGTTCCCCATCAAGTTGCTTGCTGCAGAAGGTATAATAAGGGAAGAAGAGAATAAGCAGGTGAAAAGAAAGGTTTGTTTGTTTGGGGAATGGTGTTTGCTTTGAGTGCTTTGGAGTTTGGGGTGAGTTGGTTGTTTAGTATGCAAAATACTGTAATATGTTTCTGTAATGTTAAGCGTTTGCTTATACTGTAAAAATCTGTTCATGTGGGGTGGAGACAGCTGCTTAAATATCTGACAAAAGAATAAAAAGAGGAAAGGTGAAATTCTTTCTTTAAGTTATTAGGTAATAATTAGTAAACACTTCACATTAATTATTAGGGCCTAATAGAAAAACTGCTGCTGAACTGAACAAACTGTATTCCTTATCCACATCTCAGTTGATACATTTCAGCTGTGTTCCCAGTCCAAATTTTTGCCATGTTTATGTTGTTCCTTAATGAAGAAAGAAGCATAGATGATCTAGCAGGAAAAGGTAAACCTTTCCTGACCTCTCAGTCCTATTTGAATGTAGGGTCACATGATCCTCCAAATTTCATTACAAACAAATGAAAGGGAAAAATTAGAATTTTAATACAAAAATGTCTTAGGCAGTACAAGAATTATGAAGAAATCCAACATTGTCATGTCAGCTGAAGAGGCAAAAGAGGAGAAAACTAGCTCCCTAAAAATAATTTTTTTTAATAAATAGAACAACATTGCATCATGATCCTTCTTTTTACATATGTTTGGTTCAGTCTGGGTTTTGATTTAGGCTTAAAATATTAGTAGTTTAGGGGAAAATAAAGATAAATGTTCGGCAGCAGTTGGATAATATATTGGAAAAAATTAGTTTTAAAAAATTCCATTTGACACTAGTGAGATGATTATTTTGGTCATGCTATTGCGCCTGGATGTAGAATTCACTGCTGCTGTTTTGTTTGATTTTCCTCTGTTGCACTGAGGTTATCTAGTTTCAGATACAATCTATTAAGTGGAGTATTTTTTTAGTAGCTGAGGTTTTCCCACCTGGCTACCTTAAAACACCTGCAACATATGTTTGTGTAACCCTGCAATGCTTTGTGGTTTGGGCCTTGAGAAATTCCCCCAGAGCATTTTGCTTATAAACAGCTGAGCAATTCATTTCTCTAATGACACGTGCTTTTCCCTTGGCATTGAGGCAATAGCATGTTTGCTAAAATAAGTCTTTTTTTTGTTAGATATATTGAAAATCCTTTCTCGTTCTTGTCTCTTATTCTGAACCTTCAGATTTCGTGCAAAATTGTACTTGATTCTTTTTTCTCCTTGTTAATAAAACTAAAAAGGGAGAAAAGAAAATACCTCAACAAAGAAGGGTGTTATAGAGATTCCTCCACTTGCACCTGCATGTAAACTTTAAAACATGCTGTGTGTTCAGGGGATGAAATATTAGATACATTGTAGAACAGCCTGTGACTTCTGTCACACACAAACGTGCTTTGCTACATCCTGTCTATTCCATGGGTAAGGTGATGCGATGTGTCTCCAGAGGCCAGGGAGGAAAAGGAGTTTGTTTACTTGGGAATTTGAGCATATGGAGCTGATCCTTAGCTGCTGGGAGCTGCTTTTCATCAGTTTGCGCAGGTTTAGGGAATCGTCTACATTCAGTGTGATTCTGTCCCCGCCTAGGAATAACTTTCCTCAGCCCCGTGTCCCTGGAAGAGGATAAAGGCAAATAGAATGTCTCCAAGAACCTCCTGGCAGCTGTAGGAATTGGAGCGAGTTAGTCTGGGAATAGACAGGAGGACAGGGAGAAAACTTTGGCAGGCAAATGAGCCAGGGACAGGAGGGATCTTTTAGGCAAGGAAAGGCTCAGAGGCAAGAGTGCCTCAGAGATACCTGAAACATTTTCAGGCTTTTTTTCCCTTTGGACTGTCCCTAATACATTTTGAAAAGACAAAGTCCAAAATCACATCAATTTCCGTGTTTCTATACCTGAGTTTCATACATTGTCCTTTTAAAAGCATAAATTGGGCACTTTCTACCAGTTGAAATTATGTTCACTCTAGATGGACATTAAGATTAGAAGAACTATAAATCCATCAGGCTGCTCCTACAAAATGAGTGTGGGAAAGGGGGGTTCTAGTATTGTCATAGCCAGCTTTTCTGTCTGATTTCTGCTCTCTCTTTCCTTACAAGGGGAAAATCATATATGTGTTAATCTCTGTAATGCCCTCACACCATTTCTTGGAAGGATTCAACAAAGTATAAATTTGAAGGATTGATTTCACTGTCATTTTAACATTATCCTTTTAAGCAAAAAAACTTATCTGAGTTAGTAACAAAATAATGTACATAAATTGAAAAAGAAAAGGAATTACTTTACTTATTTAAGTAATGAAAAATACAAATTGCATCATTCTAAATTGCACTGTGTAGGAAAAGAGTGGTTTCTGTGAATATTTTAAGTAACAGAGGTATGGTTTTTGTACATAAATTTAGTCCTTAGTTCTAATACATAGGTTGTAATTTAGGGGACAGCTCAAATTGAATGCTTAGAGAGGGGAATTAGTTTAAAATTCTTAAGGAAGAAGCACTGTAACTGTGTAGGTTTTCTGTTCTGCTTTTTACATTTAACTTACTGAAATGGTTGAAAAGAATACAAAACTTAAAGGACAACCACAGTGACATAAAGATCATAATCTTCAAAATAACGTACCTTTTGCTGTCTGAATTTCAGTTGTCAGAAGCATTTAAATTTTCTGTGGTGATACTTCACAGATACTTGTCTGCTAACATATATATCAGGTTAGGATTTTTTTAAATATTGAAATTTTTCAAGAGGATATCTCAGTGATGCTACAAAATAAGTTGCAGTAGTAACCCTTGGCATTTACTATATTGCATTTCTCATGTTTTTTCAGAGAGTTTTTTTTCACTGCATGTAATAGTACTTTAAACTGGTTCTTCCTTTGATACATTTAAACCTCATAGGAATTTAAATAGGCCCCTGTGAAAGTAATGCTTGAGCCTCATTCATATGTTTGCGTTAGATGTTATTCCTATTAATGGCTTTAAGTGCTTAGATAGTAGATCAGCCTTTTGTGTCTTCAATTGCTTGTCATTTCTGCATAAATATGTTTCAAGATACTGTTCTACATGATCTTTTCCTCTTATTTTGGTTTTGTGGTCTTATTTAATTCAGAAGCAGTGTGTAATTTTTTTTTTATTATTATTTGTTGGGTGGTGGAAAAGAAATTTCAGTGTTCTTGCTAGCTTTCAGTATCTACTGAGTTATTGGAAGCAAATTGTAAATTGGGCAAACCTGGTAATATGTATTTTTCAAAGGGCTGTCTTACGGCTTAGAAGTGCCTCTTATTTTAGCCATCTCTTACTCTTCAACCTTACTCTTCGAGAAATGTAAAGAAAGAAGTTACTTAATTCATAGGAGAAAAGTTACACTGTTTGATTACTCGCATAGAAGTCGCAGAACCATCAGTTACCCTCATCACGTCAGTTTGGATTTGATTATCATAGAAATGTATTGAATTACCAAACTAGAGCAATAGTAACTAAAGCTGATTCATTGTTATTGCTGTCAGTTGATGAGGACTGACTTTCAAGCTCTATGAATAGGTAGAGTTATTCAAACATTGTTTTTATAACAGGAGATGAAAAATGCAGAATGGCCATTACCGTGTGGGAGGTAGGATAGATGAGAATTTTTTTAATGCTCATCTAATAGCTTTTAGTCACTTCATTTTTTAATGAACATTACAAACAGCATATATGTTTAAAATGTTTACTGTGTTTCCAAAGAAAGAAAATGAGACATTTCATACAAGATTAAGTCTAACTGCAGGAAACAATCTGGAAATTCCCACCCCCAAATATGCTCCCAGAAATCATTCTGGCCTTTGGTATCTACCAATTTTATACATTTTCTTCTCTCCTTTTGTGCTCATGCAGTATTTTGGTCTTTAAAATTCAAGTGCTGTATCCTCCTCCAAAAACAAGGTTTTCAAGGAAGGAGGACGATCTGCAGGTATGTGAAAAATGAGAGGATAAGACTGTGGAAACTCCAGTCTGTAATGAAATCTGGAGAGCAAATATACAATATGTGAAACTGAAACACCTGAAGACTACTTCTGTCAAAAATATAATGTGCTCTCACCTATGAACTGTTTTGGAAAGGTCAGTACATAGTTCACCAAAACTGTACTTAATACTAGCACAACTTAAGGCAGATCAGAATAAAAGGGAACAGCCAATAAATGATTAAACCTTTGTAGCAAATACTTAGAAAGTATTTAGATCTCTTTTATATAATATATCTGATCATGACAATTTATCATTTTGTGTTCCCTTACACTAGAAATTATTTAAGCCATTTTTCATATATATATTTTTTTAAAGGGCCTCTCTGTACCGTTCTGTTATTTCATTTCCATCTGCATGCAAATTTTTTTACTTAAAAATATTTACTTGCCCCTCCAAATAGTGTCCTTCAGGATGCATGCATTCAATCAAGATACTTTATGCATATACTGCAGTCTGTGCTTAATCAGAACTACTGAAGGCAGCATGATTCCATGAAAGACTTACATTGTGTCAGAAGTGGAGAATAACAAGTGGATCCTGGTTTCAGTATTAATTATATACACTTTATTGTAGGACAACAGCTCTTTATTCATGGCCTCAGTTTTGAGTAGGGTGAAATTTGGAGAGCAAAAATAGGCTCCGTGTGCCATCTAGTGGGATTGTTCAGGTTGTCTCACTAAAATTCTTGGCTTAACAGAGATACCGCTAGTGATGGATTCGGTTCAAAATGCTTGCTACAGTTTCTCCATACTACTACCATTTCCTTTAAAAGCATAGCACTTTAGCTTGGAGGTGGTCAAATTCTATACCTGACCTGCAGGAAGAAATCAGATCAGTTCTCATCCAAGAATTACTGAGTTAATTAGGAATGTTACCACTATAGCAAACAGCCTCATCACTGTGTGGAATACTGATTTCTGTGAGCATGGAGTGGACTTGCAGGTAGGATTTGGTATTATGTTAAATATTTTAAGTCTTCACTTTAACATAAATGACATTACTGCCTTGAGAAACAAAGATTCCAGGAAAAGTAATGTTCTGTAAGTTTCTAATCCTCATTAATGAACATATTTCATATCTCTGCTTAAAATCTCCCAGAATATTACAGTGAGGTATTTTTTTTATTTTTTAGCGAAATCCAAGACCAGTGACTCACCAGTTCCAACAAAATTTAGATTATTACAAAGCACGTGGAGCAGACTTGATGAACAAAACCCGGTAAGCTATTTCTAAATATATGTTCACCACACTAAGACCTTACATAAACAAAATGTTTCAGAAGTCACGTTTATCGTAAACAGGAATTACATAAACAGTATTAGAAGCATACGTGTTTATTTCATGACATTTATTTTGAATCTGTCCCTTGACCATTATTACAATAAAAAATTGAAGTTTTTACGCATAGTGTTGCAGTCACTCGCTGGCATAGTTCTAAGGAAGGCTGAGGACACTTTTACATAGTGACATGTATCATAAAAGCAGGGGGTAAAACATTGCCAGTGTGAGTTCTGTAGCTGAACTAATTCTGATAATGCACCTAATTGCAATCTGGAGTATCCATGTACCACAAGCTAAGTTGAATTAATGTAAATGCAGTTTGAAGTAATTTTTACAAAACTTTTCCGTCCCTTCTTTTAGAAGTGGTTTGTATTAATAATGCCAAAAATTTCTCATCAAAGCCGTATTGTCTGGGTGGCCACCAGGTGGATGCTGATGGCTGGTGGCTGCTGGTGGCTGCAGGTCAGTCCAGCACAAGACATAATGCTTCACTTGACACGGGCAGTTTTTTGGGTTGCACATGGCCCCACCCGCACCCTCTGCCTGCTAATTCGCAGGAGGAACTTGCTGGCTTTTGGACCTTTGCATCTCTGTCACATTCTGTTGAAATCAGCCAACTAAAATTAAAATGGTGTAGTTTGAAAAGCTTTTGAAAAGGGACAAAGAAGCAGAAATTAAAGCTAAGTAGAGTGACTGCAAAACCATCTTTGTTCTTATAAATCAGTCAAGGACAGGTGTCAAAACTTACTGCATTCTATTGCATTTTCTTAATGTTTTTTACTTATTCTTTTGAAAAATTATCTCAAGTGTTGCCTAAACTGGAAAAAACAAATTGTTTGAAGTTTCAAAAAGAAAGATTTCAAGGATTTTGAAAACAAGTAAATCATGAATCCCAAACAAGAATGACACCTGCTGGAAACCTAAATTCCAAGAAAAAAAATTCATTATATCTATATAGGAATATAAATGAATTGCACACATATACTCAGAATACACACCAAAGGAAATGGGAAGTTGTTTAGAATAATTCAGATAGAAGAAAATTTGGGATAAATTAATCTCAAGACAGGAATGTTTAGAGTAGGTCAAATGGGGTAAAATTGTTTAAGATTGGCCTAGGGAGAGAACTGGAAGGTGTAACATTAGGAAATGTTTTTGCAGTGAGCAGAGATGGATTAAATCAACTACCAGGTCTATTTCATCTTTTAATTCCACAGGCTCAGTGATATGTTTAAAACATTTTGACAAATCTCTAATATATATTGCTTATTTTATCAAATACAAAACTTTTTAATCGGTCACATTAATATATTTGTCTCTTATTGCTTGTAGTGATTACTTACTGAAAAGAGAAATGCCTTTGAATAAGGCCTGCTTAAAACAAAACATTTCCATCTTAGCAGAAAACTGCAGAGATTGAATCATCTTCCTACTGCTAGTTTAAAAATACACCATTCACAGTCAAGGTCAATGATGCTTATTGTGATGAAACAAAATTGTTTGCTTCATAGATGGAATTCACGTCTCCTTGATACTCATATTTTTAAACTGATGCCTTACTTTTAAATGCATCTGCTGATAAATCTACAATATAAATCAATCAGTATTTTTCTTGTAATTGTTGTGCATGTCTGGTACATTTAGATGGCTAAAATGTAGATTGATCCACATTTAATGGCTGTAATCATCCTTTGCAGTAATATATCAGAGATTTTAATGGTAAGACACGTTGTTCTTATTTTCTTGAACTTCAGCTCTGTTTTAATGTAACTCCTCCAGAGATGTAGCACCTCACTATTGTTCATTTTCTGAAGCTGTCATTCAGAGAAATTGCACAGATTTTACTTCACAATACATTTTTTTAAATCACCTCTTGAAAAGATACTTATATAGCATCATTATTTATTTTTCATGAGTTTATATGTGTTCTGAGCTGATCATTAGCAGTGTCAGTTCACAGCACAGCTGAATCACACCACAGGTTATTAGGAGCTGTGATAACTATCCTGTCATGTAATTCTGAAACATTCTTGCATGTTACTGTTGGAAACATTTCTAAAAATCGTGTTTCGGACATATAGGCTTGGAAATTGTTTATTGTTCCTGTAAAATGAAGGTTTTCTCAAAAAATTTCTTTCCAACCATCTGGAAAATGCTAATAAACTAATTTGTCCTAGTGTACGTATATGTCAAAGCAGGAAATTAAACAGTGTAGAAGGAAAACTACTTTTTATTAAGCAAAATATACCTGAAAAAAAAAAAAGAAACAAGAAAGAAACAAGCTGCTGGACACAAATACACAAGCCTCTGTATAAGCTTTGTTTCCTGCATCTGTGGACCATCACAATTCCAATGATACACTTAGCTCAAAGTGTCCAGTGCCTTTGCTGCTCAGGTGGCCTGTCAGAGTAAATCACTTATTTCTAGTAAATATAATTTTTTGTGCAAAGTCAAGGGGGTTTTTTAGTGATTGTCAAGGTTCTGGACCTAGAGACAACACAAATCTAGGACTCAGTGTGCAAGCCATTATCTTCCTTCTCTGGTAATGTTTCAGGTAACTGAGTGATATGTACCACCCCAAACTCCAACTTTTGTGACTGTTATCAGTCAACTGAGGGAAAAATATACTAAATATACTATAAAATATACTACAGTTTGGGTTCAGAATCTCAGCCAAGTTATTACTGGTATGACCTCAAAATCGGCAATGTAATTAAATTTATTGCAACTGTTGATAACTGACTGAGATCCCGTGTAACTTGACCTCATCTGTTAGCAGGTTCTTATAAAAAGAAAAGAGAAAACTCAGCCTACTACAGGCAGATTATTAAAAAGAAGAAGCAATCCACTGAGTGTTGATTCATTTACCCAACTCCTTTTCTTGTCTGGCACAATCCACTAGAGCAGCAACTTCAGTTTGAAATATCTGTGCTCCTGTGTCTACCACAAAAATAACCAAATATTTTAAAAGGCCCAAGGGAAAAGTTACTATCAAATCTCCCTGGCTGTTTCCTGCAAGCCTTCGCATATAAATCCACTGGCCATCCCTCACTCAGCAGTGGTTAATCTGTTAAGTCCAGGTTCTGGAGGGTCTGATGGGACCAAAGTGTTGGACTCCTGAGAGGGCCATCCTTAGAGGGGGTGACTCATGTTCTTTGATCTTCAGTGGGAGTGTGCTGGCATCATTCCTGGCAAAAGAAGACAATACAAGTCTCAGAGGAATTGGACAGGTTACCCCTTAGGGGCTCAAGTTGTTTAACAGCTTAGACTTGGTATTTCTCTGGTGGAATCTCAACTTCAGTCTCATGAAGTGCTTTTTGAGCTGCTGTTGTTGCTTCTCCCACCTTTTCAGGGGGTTCTCCTCCCATTAACTTCATTTCAAGAGAGAGTGAGGCTGTTCATTGTGCAGCCTGTGCAGTGGTGGGTGAATGTTCATACCCCTGGAGGAGGCTGTTAAAAGTGTATTGCCCTCCCTTCCGAGTCAGTGCCAGCTGAGCAGTGGTTAAAGGTGCAGTATTGGCATTTAATTGCCTGCAATAAACCGGAAGCCATGACTCTCTGTTGGCTCCTTCACTGCTCAGGCAGGACAATTAAAAGGGGACTTTGAAACCAACCCATCAGTGCTCAATCACATGGATACTTATATTGTGGCTGTTGGGTTTGCAATGTTGGGTGTTGCAGCTGTTATGGAACCAAATCAGCTATAACTTCAGAAATTCCATTTTGTGCTGCAGCAGAGATCCAGCACTGTGATACAGCTGCGTGGAGCAAGCAGACTGTAGTCTCTGGATTTCTTTTAGGGTGAGGGTCAGCAGACTTCTGCTTTTCACCCAGGAGCTACCAAACATCAAAAACTCTCCTCCTCCCCTTCAGCTGGGGGGTGCAAACCTGGCCTCAGCAAAGCACCTGCAGCTTTTGCACCTCAGTGATTGTTTGAGTCTCTAACCATTAACATTTCAGTCTCTCACAACTACTCAGTTTGCTTTTGAAACCATTTGGACCTCCTGCAAGAGTATTTTATAGCTCTGCAGATGCTTTCCTCATAGTGACTTTGTCAGTCATTCTCAGCTGACTATGGAAGCACTTTTTGTAATACCAACAGCAATCAATAAAATTGGGAGACAGAAACATCCTATATTTATTATTCAGCATTCATTCCTTCCCAACTTCCATAAATTGAGAAGCAACACTTGGTCCCAGTCTCTGCACTGCTGTTCCTCCCGAAAAATTCTAGATGCCATCTTCCTTCATCACCAGTATATGGCAGAAGTGCCCCATACAGCTTGGGACTGTATCTTGTGAGTGTGTGCAGGCTCTCATGCTTCCTTCTGATAGCTCTCGTTTTCTGTCTATTCTGAGTATCTATTCTAATTCTAAACAACTCAGCTATTTTTATTTTCTGGGTGTGCTCTATATGTGTGTGCATGTTTGTATTGTGTATTATAAAAAAAAAAACATCTCTTGAGACAAATACAGACATTATAGGAAGAGCAAAATGAAAATCACTCTTCCAGGTGTCTGCAGAAGTTACAAGTTACCCATATTAATTCATTTGTAGTTTATTTTTAGTTCAACTTCCCCAAAACATTGTAAAGCTATTTTGCCCCAGTACAATGATTGTATTGGTTTTAATTACATTTCTTCGTGTTTTTAAAGGATGTCTATTTATATCATGGACATAAAGATCAGTAAAATAAAACCTCAGGAGTGAAAAGGTCTTTGTGGTTGTGATATATTTCTGTGAAGGGTATTTCAAGCATTAATTATATAAGGCAGGGAATTATTGCATGAACAGATAGGAATAGCTTTGCTGATCTGTGGGTTATGTGAACACTTCCACTGGGAATTAGAAGGTTCTTTGCCTCTTTATTTTAGACAAATTAAATTATTCAACAATTTCCTCATTCTTAATGTTGCATATAACTGAAGTTAATTAAATAGGCACTGTAGTTAAAAATAAAAAGTAACAATGATAAGGATTGTGATTCAGTATATGTGTTATACCCTGAAGCAGTTCTTCAGCAAAATCACTTTAGAAATCAGGATTCCTGTTAAAAAGTGCTTGGCTTGAAATGATTGGGCTGGGCAGAAGGTGAACTCAGAGCAAGAGACATCTACCTCTACCAGCCTAAAAGGACAGTCTAGCGTTAGCTTTGCTTGCTGAAAGTAATGTTTGGGGTTGAGTCATTTTAAGCATTGGAGAAAATTTAATCCAGGAGAAATAAATATTAAAGCAGTCTTCAAGTAAGTGCAAAAATTCAGTTTTATAAAGTTTTTGATTCTGTAGAGCCGGGATTGCTTTTTGTCACTCTTTTATTTTGTTTGTTTGTTTGTTTGTTTGTTTTTATTTAGAAAGGCAAATTAAGAAAACTAAGAAAATTGGTACAAACTCAATTTGTTTGGTGTTAGTCTGCGTTTTTCAGGGAGCTTGTCCATTACTGGTTGGGAAAAATTCGCACCACACCCAGTCCCTGTGGTCTCTGTGTATATTCCAGTGCAACTGTAGTAAAACACCTACTTTGTAATGTTCAAGTCTCAGATTTTTATCTCCAAGTTTTGAAGAATGATTCATGTATGGATGTGCCTGTCCAAACCATTGGCAATGATGCAATAATTTCTCCTCTTCTTTTCTCAGTGCCAGTGCTAAAGCCGCCCCTCTGAACATTAACAAAGTCTCCAACAGCTTATTGAATTTTGGCCGAAAGCTCATTGCTCCAGCCATGGCTTCAGGTGGGGCAGTGGGCACTCCTGCCGGCGGGAGCAGCTTCCCTCCCTCTTCAATGTCAACCAGGAGCACAGTGGAAGCCCCTCAGCACCAGCAGCACCACCAGCAGCAGCAGCACCACCACCAGTCACAGCAGCAGAGGATGATGAAGTCTGAAAGCATGCCAGTTCAGCTGGGCAAAGGTAAAGGGGAAACGTGTGGCAGCAGCATGACTGAGGGAAGCTTTGTCGTACATCTTCAGGGCTGAAGAAAGTTCTGTCTTCTATTCATTTTCATATCAGTGTACCTATATGGAGGAAACAGCAAAAAAAGTATTCTGTTAGTCAGGATGCCTATGCCAAGTATAACAGCATGTTTGCAGTGCAATACAGAATTAGATGTTATCTCAAGAATTTGTAAGTACTGTAAGAAGTTTTGAACCCTTAAAAATACAATAACCAGAAACTGCATCAGAAAGACCAACAGACTTAATCATTACCATAAACATGAGCCAATTAATTTTTCAGATTTTTAGATGCAACCTCTTTTAACTGAAAGACTAATTTCATACATGTTTTTTCAGGTTATTGGCAAAAATCCCATGCCTAACAGTATTAGCTAAATACATAATAATAAGTGAAGGAAGTTAGAGAGTAATTCTTAATAAACAAATTCTTATTCCCTTTAGAATGTGTGAAGCTTATTTAAGAAGTTATTTGAACCATAATATGAATTTGTCTTTTAATAATTTGTGATGGCCCTCTGCACTTTATTTAGTAAACACTGGGTCTTTTTCTTAAGCCTTTCTTTTTATGTTTCTTGAGGACAGCTTATTCAAACAACAAACTCAAGCTCAGCTTTGGTAGTTGTTTGCTATACTCTGCCACGCTCAAGGTAGGTTACTGCTTTTCATCTTCAGCCAGCCCATGGCAGTATGTGCTTTTCGAGGAGTATGTAGAGCAAAACAGCATCTGCTGCTTTTAGCAACTCATCCAATGTCGTGGTTATAAGCTTGAGGGCTGGTGCTGGTTGCCCTGAACCATTCCACGAGATTGCATCTTTTTTTTTTCACCAAATTTGAAAGTGTGAGAAAAGGGAAATAACAATTCATAGCTGAAGTTGGTGTTCTGTCTTTTTCCTGTGGCACCCAGGTTCAAAGGTCCTTTCATGATGCATGGCATCCCCAGCAGACACTGAGGGAGCAGAACTGAAAGGTACAGCTGTTCTTTTGGAGCAGACACATACAGACACTTCTGTAAGGGCCACTGCAGCTGCTTGGCAAAATCCAGATATGCAGCTTCTCTCAGTTATAGAAGAATCTCAGAACTTGCTCCAGCAAGGGTTTTACAGTGCAGACCATGAAACTGAAGTGCAGTGAAACTTTAATGCAAATCCTGTTCACAACAATGGAAGTAAAATCAGGTGTAGAATAAAATTATTTACACTGTTTCAGAGAAACTTTTTCTTTGCTTTTTTAAGAGTTTTCCATATCACATTATTCTCTTTTTCCCTTTTGAGTTTAAAAGTGGTCCTTGGGTGGCTGTTTTCTTTCCCTACTTACTATAATAAAAACATATAATTTGAAGCACCTTCTATAGATGGAGTTGATTGTAGCTTAATCTTGATGTGGCTGTTAAAGGATGGCCTTTGTATGTGCCAATTAACACATTGTATTATCAGGAAATGCACCTGCTACTTTCCATACAAGAATCAGAATAAAAAATTGTAGTTATGTTTGGTCATTGTCATGTACAAGCTGTGCACATATTGCTCTATCAAGAGGAATTGCAGAGATTTGGTAAAGTTATGAAGAATTTATGATGTAGGGCACAAAGCATTTTTCATGGTAAGAGGAAAAAACATAGTGCAGCTTCCTCTTAGCATATTCTGTCTATCCATATTTGGTACAGCCTTTGCAGAAGTAATTTAAGGGCAAAAAAATGTAAATATACTATTTTTTAATAAGTTCAGATGACAGTGAGTTTTGTTTTACTTATTAGTCCTATGCTTGTTGTTCCAGACCTGTACAGTTATAAGTGTTTTACCTATAATTGTATGAAAATTTTAAGTGATGGCTGCTATGTTTGCAAGTGCCATAATTTATATTTTTAAAGAGACACAAAAAATAACAAAAGGAAATACAAAGTGTTTTAGAGGCTCCCCAGTGAATTCTCTCTGAAGTAAGTTTAAATGTTCAGCAAAAAAAATCCCTATTTGCAATGACACTGTGATGGAGACAGGCTAAAAAGCCTTTTGAAGTTTGATGCAGGGACAATCTCCATCACACCTTAAAAGCAAAAGTCTTTTCAGTTCTGTGGAGGACAGGAACAGCACCTCAAGAAAGAGCTGTACAGCAACTCCAGTGAATGAGGGTACTCTCCGCAGCTATGAGAAGCTGCCAGTGCTTCTATCCCAGGCATTGAGATTTAGGATTTAAAATACATTCGTACTCTCACAAGCTCTCATTTCACTCATGCTTGTGCTGAACTTTTTAGCTTCTACACTGGATTTTTTGTAGCTCTGGATTCTGCTGTAGCTTTTGAGTATCTAATAGCTATTTGGCATGGTTTGGAAATACAAGGCACCCAAGTTACAAATGAGCTGTCACTAATTGTCTCCCATTCTTGTTTCTTTGCTGTGTTTTCAGCTCTCCTCAGCCTCCTAAAGTTGGTTATTTAGCTGAGGTAGGCAGAGACATGGATTTTGGATTTAAATTGATAGACATTTGCACTTCCAATTGATGTAATACTCACAGATGCTCAGTTGGACAGTGTAACAGGCCAAAGTGCTGTAAATCTAACAGGCATCAAGCCATAAAATAAGTCATCCATTTTTCTCTTATTGGTCCTTTCAGGTTTTGAATGTTCAGTTAGCACTGATAACTTAAATTAATATGTAGAGATTTATAAGTTTGAAGAGATTAAATTAATTGGCTGATCTACTTTGCGAAGAAGACCTTGGTAACAAAATACCTTGCAGGACTGTCAAAATAATCCTATCCCAACTTTAACAGCTCTGTTTCAACAGAGTTACCACTCACAAACCAGCTACCATTCATGCTGCCATACTCTAGATGAGGGATGATTGGGTTACATGATCAGTTATAATTCTTTCTCACTCCAAGGTTTTGGTACTTGGTAACTTCTCCAAGAAAAAAATGCATATCATTTAGATAATGTAAATGGAAAAACAGCAGACTGAAAACAAAACCCAACCATAATTGCAAGCCTGTAATTCCAGATGAGTCTTCAGCATTACAAATCACAGCTGAACAAAGTATTCAGACACCTAATTGAAAATTCAGTTCCTCCTAATAATATATTAATACCATTCAGCCTGTCCTCAGCAGAGAAGAAGATTGGGTATCATTACTTATGCAAGGTAGCCTGCTAATAGAAGAGAGATTAAAACATTCTCATGATCCTGCACAGTGAAGTAATTCATTGGCACAAAAGTTGAATTCAGATATTGAGTTCAATGGATTTTCACTTGAGGTGGTTATTTTGAAAGATAAAAATACTGATAATGAAAAAACATGAGGAAAAAAAAGTGGAATTGTTGCCCTTTGTGTTCCAGTGGATCCTTCATCAATCAGAAACTGGATATTTTTTGATTACCAAGGAAAAAAAGCATTTTTCTTTCTCTTCTTCCCTGATAGTGCCAGATACAGTTTTCCTTATAGGTCATTTTACAGTGAAACCCAAAAGGCTTTTGATTTGAATGCAGCTTTATCACAAGGGTACATTTGAGGACTAGTTTAAAGACAAAGTTCTACTGAAACTGTGATCAGCTATTTAAAGAGTTTCCAGGTTACTCTGTTTTTATGAGTTTATACTACTGTGGTATTTGTTGTAATACAAACAGAATTTCTGCAGTCACCACATATGCCCTAAAGAAATGATCCCTCTATTTAGAATTATTTATGAAGTGTCTCTAGAAAATGAGTATGTTTTTCATATGGATAAAGAAATTGTCCTTATTAATAGCAGAAATGAGTGCAAATTAAAGGAATAAAACACAGATTGACAAATGGGGTTTTCTTTTCCTTTTTTAAAAACATAGAAATACACATATTATTAGGCAATTATAAAATGTTTTGTTAGTAAAGATACAAGTTCTGAGCTCCTCAGTACAAGAGAGACATGGAGTGAGTCCAGTGGAGGGCTCCAAAGATCAGAGGACTGAAGTACCTCACTTATGAGGAAAGGCTGAGGGACCTAGAACTGTTTAGCCTGGAGACAAGAAGATAGAGAAGGGATAGTATCTAAAGGGAGGTGTGAAGAGGATGGAGCCAGAGTCTTCTTGGTGCTGCCAAGCAGTAGAACAAGAAGCAGTGGGCAGAAACTGATGCACAGGAAATTGCACCTGAGTATGAGGAAGAGCTTCACTGTCGAGTGACCGTGCCTTGGAACAGATTGCCCAGAGAAGTTGTGGAGTCCCCTTTCCTGGAGATATTCAAAAGCCATCAGGACATACTCCTGAGTAATGTAGCCTAGGGGACTCTGCTTGAGCAAGGGGCCAGGTGACCTCCAGTGGTCTCTTCCAACCTGAGCCATTCTGTGATGCTCCCAAGTAACAGAATGACACTGTCTCTGTAAAGTGGCAGTGACAAAACCGTTTTGACTTTTCGGTTAAGTTTCGATTTTGACCTAAATCATCGCTTAAAAGCTCTGGGGTTCTGCAGCCTGTGACTACTGGTTATCCAACCCTCGCGTTTCCTTTTGCCTGTCCCTACAGCGCTCTCTCACAATGTCCTTTCTGTTCGAAGCAGGGTGCTCCGGCTGAACGCCCCAAAGCTGCGGCTCTTCCCCCGGGCGAGCTGCAGCGGCGAGGCCGCGCTAACGCTGTTGTTTGTTTGCCAGGCGAGGCGGGCGAGGCGGCGCCGCCGGGGCCGGCCCAGGCCCAGCAGCATCCCCCGGCCACCGCAGGTAGGCCCGGGCGGCGCCCGCCGCCACTGCCGCTGTCCCTCCACCGAGCGCCGCTGTTGTGCCGGGAGAGAGCTCGGCTCCTCCGCGGCCCTCCCGACCGCTCTGTGTCTGTGTCTGTGTGTATCTCTGTGTGTCTCTGTGTGTGTGTGTGTGTCTCTATGTGTGTGTCTGCGTCTGTCTTTGTGTGTCTGCGTCTGTCTCTGTGTGTCTGTGTGTGTGTCTCTGTGTCTGTCTGTGTGTGTGTCTGTGTCTCCTCACTGGCATTCGCCGTGCATCAGCATCCGTCTGTATTACAAATCTCTGTGTGCTTGCACTTTGTAGCCCATTTCACACTCTGTCATGGAGGGGCAGTTCCACCATCAATGTCCCTTTTACCTGCGTTGCTTCCCTCTTGTTATATTTGGGACAGGTATTTTGGGCCGAACATCTATTGCAGTGCACTTGACTAACAGGGAGCTTACCTGCCTTGGCGGAAATAAAAATCCTATGGATATGTGTGATGAGGTGGTTTGAATGAATTTTAAAAGTTCTGGAAGCCTTTGTTCCAATTTCACTGTAGGAGAAAAAGGGAAACTAATTTATATGAAAAGTTTTATAAAACTCATCTCATTCTTTTTGCAAATTTTAATACCCTACATCCTGACTATGGTGAATACAGACAGATGAGCAGATCCAAATGGTTTTGAATTATGTATGGTGCCATACTTCTGTTCTTCTTGGTACCTTTGTCCTTGCTTTCCTTATAACTATAAAAGCTATTCTTTTCCTCTGTAGGGACCAAACAGAATGAGCCATCAGTTTTGTATGTCTTTTTTTGCATCTTCCTCTGATTTTTCGTATATTTTAGCAGGGACCTCCAAAGTTCCTCGCTATATCCCCCATAACTTAACTCAAACTTACACCTGAAGCCCACTTTCCTTTCATTGTAAATCTTCTCCGTGCCATCACCTTTTACTTTATTATACATGCTTATTATTGATCACATTAAATTTAAATTATCATTCTTTTCAAGACATTGCAGGTCTCCACAATACCAACAGGTCAATCCCTTTTTCCACTGCCACATCTGCACGTTTTCCAAATGGTTTTGAGGCAGAGCATTTGTAACACTGGGGTCAGTCCCAGTATCTTTAGCAACACACACGTAGTGAGCCACTTAGAAGCCAGCACATGGAAATAACATTGCTCCTTTTTGCCTCAGAAATTGATATATTTTTAGTGTGTGAAATCCTGTGCATCATTACTGTGAACTATTTATGCATTTTAGTGTGCATATATATATATATATATCTATATATCTATTTTTTGAGACATCCTACACAGTAATGTGTTCTGACTACTGCGTACGCCAGGGATCCTTACATATTTGTTCTGTGTGCCTCATAAACATGTATTTGATTTCCATGTTTGTGGGGTTTCTTCAGCCTGTTTTATATAGATTTTGTGACCTTCCAGTATATGCTTAGATGGTCAGAGATAAGAATTCTCCAATGGTTTTTTTGTATATATATTTACCTGCCATAATGTTTTTATCTGATATTGACAGAATGAGCAGATGAAAATGAGAGTTTTGATTCAGTGGTGTTCTCAGGTTGCTGATTAAGCTGCTAAAGAGGAAGGATGTGGAGTTTAGTTATTAACTGTACTTTATTGCAAACTTTATGCATTTTGACTCCACATGAAGGATAAAACTTTTTTCTTTTTCCTCTTTTTTTTTTTTTTTGAGGAATAATCCAAAATTAGAAACTCTGTCCCATTACTTTCTTGTGAAGCTATTGAGTGAGCAGAACGTACCACATTGCACATTAAGAAAGATGTAGAATCAGTAATACACAGAACAGAGAAGGTACAAATGGCATTTGTGTCATTGTCCCGAGATCCCGAAATCTGCACATTAGTGCTGCAGTGTTGTTTCCAAAGTTTTGTGAGGGTTGTTAATGCCTTGTTGCATACATGATACATCTAAAGAACTTCAGAAGCAACATGGTGACTCAATTAAATGTTGTTGCAACAGCTTCCTTTAAGAGTTGGACTCGATGATCCTTGTGGGTCCCTTCCAAGTCAGAATATTCTGTGATTCATTATATTTCTGTATTGGGAAAATCATAGATGTCTTTTTTTTTTCACATTAAGGAGAACACATTCGGTTGGTGTGACCTGTCTTTCAGCTTTCTTGTTTACAGTTGTAGAAACAATGGCTCCTCTGAAAATTAGAAAAGCCTATCACAATCCAAGAATTCTGCTTTATGAGTTGCAAAACTGTAATTATTCATAACTGCTGTTCTTTCTGTCTTACTTAATTCTCAATCATATCACCAAATAATCCATGTCATAGCCCTGTTCAAAGGGTTGAATGCAGAATTAATAAATAGTGTTTCCTAATGATAATTTTCCCAGATTTGCTTATTCATGCAGAAGTATCAGGTGCATCCTAACCTTTCTTCTTACTTGGGTATCAAACATATAGATGTAGTATTTTTATCCCTTCTGGTTTACTATATCTCTATCTTAGTTTAACTAGATCTTGTATTGCTCTTATTTTGTATTTTCATTTTGTATTTTATAGGCCATAAGAACCAGACTGTTCAAAGCTCTCGGTGTTATTTGAGCAAATTCCCTTTTAGGACAATCGTATTATTCTGTCCACAAAATCTTGTTTGTTTATGCAAGTAGTTGCATATTCTGTTCCTCTGAACTGTGATCCATGTTTTGAGGTGTAGCTGTTTGCAGTGGCCATGAGTACACTTCTCTATCTTACCAGTTTCTTACTGTATTTTTGACATTTTTTTTCCTTAGAGCTGAAAGACAGAATATAGGGGGAAAAAAAAAATCTTCACACATCATTTTTTTCCATTGTTTTACCAAGCTGCATTATTTCATGTGTGTGGGTTCCTCAAATATATTTAAAGTGTTCTTCTCTCAATATTATCTGTGAATTTTTATCACATAATCCGCTTATTTGCAGGTGAAGTGTGTTATGTCCAGGCCATACAGTGAAGAGTATGTGAAAAATACACGTTGCTCATTGTTTAACTTTTTTTGTTTGTTTTTTTAATCTTGACCCTATGGGGAATATATCTTCTTATTACTATGATAGTAAAGAGAGACAGTCTGATATATACTTAATAAATATTTTTCTGTTGCACTTTGTGCAGCAAATAGATTTTTTTTTTTTTACATTTAGCATTTATATTGCTTGTTCATGCTTAGCTATGTGAATTGCTTTTATAAATGCTTTATTTGCTAAAATATGTTATTCCATCTGTTCCAGAACTATTTTTAAGTTTACCTACTGCAAAAGCACGCTTCTGCTGTAAATTGCCACTATGAAATGTATAAAAAGTCTTTTTCTTACATAAAGGCAACTGTATGGATAATGATGTTGCCAAGTGACATGATCTTATCCTAAAATTAGAAATTTTCTAAAAATTTCCTTGCTACTGAATTATTTCTGCTATTTGCCATGCAGTGTTTTCTGCTTTTTCATATCCAGAATTATTTAGAGTGTACTTTATTAACGCATATCCCATTTTTCTGTAAAATGTGAAGGCAAAAGTTAAGTGAGATCTACAACAGCCTCTATTTCATGCACTTTTAAGGAAGCTCCTCGGGCTAAGTGGTAGGTAGTAAGTGCCTGGAGGAGGACTGTGAAGAAACAGAAAAATCCAGTTGAATGAAGTTGGTGGGAAGTAAAGGATATATAAAGAAAAAAGTTAGAATGAGAAGTTGCAGAAGAGGCAGTGTGGAGGAATCTGAAGAAGAGGTGGAGGCAGACAGGAAGGTCCACAGAAGCATGAGAAGCAGGCCATAAAACGTGGAAGGATTATGGGAGAGGTGAGCAGGACAAAGCACCAGAGAATGAAGGACAAGGTGGGAAGCAATTGATATGAGTTTTCTTCTAGAAAATATTCAGAATATTAAACTCAGATCCTTTCTTGGGTTTTGTCATTGAAAGTCTTTTTATTCACACGTGATGTTTTCTTCTTTGCTAGTTCAGTCTCTTTGCATTTAAAAGTCTCCTTGCAAAAAGTGTATTTCAAATAAATCTGTGTTTATTCTCTTAAGAAAATGTGAATTATTTAATTGCAGAGGATCATACTTGATGCTATAGATGGTAGCATGAAAGCACACCAAAAACAAAGGAAAGGAAAAAGGAGAACATAACCCTCTCATCGGAATAGACATCAAACAAGAGACAGGGAGAATTCTTGAGTGTTAGCTTTACATGCTATTTAACTTTTTTCCAGAATGGAAAACTCTACAGTTTCCTGGAATCATTCTAGCTTGACTTCATCATACACGTGATAAAAAGATTTTTTAAACTAGCATCTGTCCTAAGGCAACATTTTCTTAATAAAAGTTGATGAAAGCTGACATGCTGGGGTTTTTTTCTTCCTGGAACTAATAAAAACAAAATAACTATTGAGTGGACTTCATCAAAGTGTCTGTTAGGTGGAGATGGCCTTAAAATTTGAAGCATGAGAACTTGCATTCTTTTCCAAACTTAATGTACTGTTTTTCCTGTATAAAGTCTAATTGTGATCTAGATCTTCAGTGTCCAACCCACTTTGGGAATCTGAAGTTTTTGTTCTTAGCATTCTTTATCAAGTTTTATAGTTGGAAAAAACTATTTCCATTGTAGTGTTGATGATACCAGATTTTATTATTATGAGATGGTACTTTGCTCATTTTGCCACACAGAGCATCAAGTTCCTCAGTCTGTGAATATATTAGGGTGCATATAGTGAGGTGGTATTTATAT
>WEKY01062260.1:32140-43743 GCA_013390045.1 Picathartes gymnocephalus
ATATATATATATATATATGTGTGTGTGTGTGTGTTTATATACACACACATCATTTAACATATATATAGATACAAGTATGTACTAGATAGTGTATGTTTGTGTATATATCTCTATATACACAAAGATTTTGTGTTCTTCTCACATACAGAAATTAAGTTCCATGTGAGAACAATTCTTCAATCTCTCAGTGCATGCTGACACACTTCAACATTTCATTCTGCGTTGGGCTGTCTGTGACTCTCAGTCAGTGTCAATTAAGACTAGGAAGTATTTGTCGGGAAAAGAAAATGCCCATTGATTAACTGTTTTGGTTTATTATACTTGCTTTACAGGTCAAAGTTCAAAAAACATCAGTTCATCTCCAAGCATAGAGAGCTTGTCTGGAGGACGTGAATTTACAGGATCTCCACCTCTCTCTGCATCAAAAAAGGATTCCTTTTTCAGCACCATCTCCCGTTCACGTTCCCAAAGCAAAACTATGAGCAGAAAAGAGTCGGTGGGTTCTTTTAACATTTTTAAGCTATTTTAATGTCACACTGCATTACTTGTTAGAGACACTCATTTCTTGCATACATTCAGCACTTGCACTTAGAAATGTTTCCCTAAGCACGCATTAGTGGCCAAAGCATAAATAAGCTATTTCAACTGTTTGTGTTGAGTGACATCTCCATTATGGCTTCCATCCCATTATCCCGCCTGAAATGAAACTGTGAAAGTGCCTGTTACCTCTGAGAAAGATGAGAGAAGTCCTGTAGGATTTTTTTGCTTTGTTTGACTTTTGCTGTAGTCCTGAAGTTAATAAAAAGTTCAGTGGGAAGCTTGAATGCTCAGCAGATCCAAATATGTCCATCTGTTGTCCCTGAAATTTCTTAATACATCAGAGGTTTCCCAGTGTCTGTAGCATTTGTAGTCTGCAGTCACAGTTCTGTTTCTTGCACAGCTCTGACCTTCCATTTAGTCACAAGAAGCTAGTATTTAAACAGATTTTTTCCATCCAAGAAAATCAGCTCTTATCATGGGTGTGTTCCAAAGAAATTCTCATCCCATCCAAGATATTTTAGAACTACTATGATAAACTAGATATGCCATGGAACATGGTGATTCTTTATTCTCTATACACATTGCTCTTTGTCTCTCTGCTGACTAGAAAGCAGTTACATAGTAGATATAATAGGTTGTATTTTTTGTAAGGTGAAGGCACAGTGCTTTTCTCCATTCTTTTTTCAGAAATTTGGGCTCACATAACTGCCTACTGATTTCAATACATAGGAATTGTAATAGCCAAATTTCTATTACAGCATTCTTCAGGTGTTCAGAGCTAATATTGCATAGAAATTTCATCTGAACTTCTAAGAGCTTTTTACTTCAAACAGCAGAATCTTTATTAATAGTCACATCATGTTTTCAGTTTGATACTCAAAACGTTCTAATGAAATGCACAACTTTGTGCAACTTTGTTCAGTTTTTTGTTCACTGAATGAGAGTGTTTCGTTTTTGTTCCAAATGCTTTACTGTTGTCTAAAGAAAAGCTGTGTTTTGTGGTTAGTCAACAAGAAGCTATAATTTTGGTTTGTGACCATTTAAAACTTGTTTAATTTAAAGCTAAAACAACAATTTAATTTCTTTCTGTTTGTCCTCATGAGTTGAAGAAAAATAAATACAGCAATATTGATTTTTTCTTTTTATGTGGCGTAACAAGATCTAAATACATCTTTCATTTGCAGCTTTTATCCAGGCCAGAACTTGGGGGTTTTGTACCATAAGAGTTTGAGAATAATTCCTCCTTAGTCCTCTAATAGGAGACAGGAGAATTTACCATTATATATTCATACTCAATTAAAATCCATTAATTACTAACATGTTTTTCAGGTAAATAATGTCCCAAATTTGGAGTGTTGTATTAATATTTTCATCAGAATTTTGGATAAAGAATTGTTCATTATAACAGATTTGTTGTCCTTACGATAATCTTCAGTGGATGGCTAATCATGATAAAGCAGGGCATAAATTTTCAAAAGAATTCTTTGAACTGTGATATATAATTTATATTTTAGCATTTTATTATTAAACAGCTAGAAAATGTCTTAGGCTATCAAAATCTATTTCCTTGTGTTCCGTTTTGACTGACCCTTAATATGGGAAAATGGAATTTGTAGCAGATCAAAGAGGAAAAGGTTTGTTTAAATCTCTTTTCTGTTGCACAAGAGAATGTTTTGGTTTTTGTTTTCCTGTAAATTTCATAGTACTTCATTTTCCACCTAGAGTAGAAGACCCCAAAGAGTTTTTCCTGAGGTCCCAAAGTAGTTGCATCAGTATTCTCCAGCTGTACAATTGCTTCATTTACAGCTGTTTTCTGGAAGCAGAAGGCTTGAAAATATAATGGATCCACATCTTTGTTTTATTTATCAAACTGAACTGGTTTACATTTTTAATCTTGTAATTACACAGATTATGTTGTTAAGTGTTAGGGAAATTACCTTTATTGGAATATTGCCATGCATCAATCTCTTTACAAAAAGATGATTTTAAAATCAGTTATTTTTAGTGTGGCAGATGAAAGATAATCCATTTTCTCTTCATCTTTGTATTTCTAATGCAAACCATTTCCAAGCAAAGTGGAAATGGAATGCATATGTAAAAATACGTCCATTAATATGTAATTAAAATAAGTCATTTTCACAGACCAGAGGCCATTACTGTAATAGTGTCATGGGATGAACAGGAATGTCATTGTCACAGACTGCATCTGGAGTGCTGTGTCCAGTGCTGGGCTCCCCAGTAAAAGAGAGATGTGGACATACTGCAGAAAGTCCAGCAAAGGGCCACAAAGGTGATGTAGGGACTGGAGCATCTCTCCTGTGAGGGAAGGCTGAGAGAGCTGGGACTGTTCAGCCTGGAAAAGAGAAGGCTCAGAGGGGATCTCTCCAATGTGTATCAATATCTGGAGGGAGGGTATAAAGAGAACAGAGCTCTTTTCAGTGGTGCCCAGTGACAGGACCAGGGGCAATGGGCACCAGCTGCAACACAGGAGGTTCTTTCTGATCATCAAGGGAACATTTTTTTTGCTCTTGAGAATGGCTGAGCACTGGCATAGGTTGCCCAGGCAGATTGTGGATTCTCTGTCCTTGGAAATGTTCAGAAGCCATTTGGACACTAATCCTAGGAAGCCAGCCATGCTTGGTGGATGTTCTTGAGCATGGACTTCGACAAGATAAGCTTCTGAGGTCCCTTTCAACCTCAGTTCTTGTGGGATTCTGTGAGAGGATAAAATCTCACAGAGGAATGTGACATGTCTAAATTATTTCTTTCCTGCAGCCAGTCCAACAAGTTGGGCTTTATCTGTGGGAGTTATGATCAAAATTGATACTTGTTTCATTGCCTCCAGGAATAAAATGTGTCCATTTCTCATACTAAGGACTTCTTAAGGTAGTAACATTTGGGTTATATTTATTCTTCTACATATTTTTTTTTTCCCTCAGATGCAAAGATCAATGGAGTGACTTTTTTATTTCTGTTACCAGAAACAGATGTCCCCTGTTTTATTTAGTTAAAGAAATGAATCTACAGCCTCAGGGCTGAATGCACAGTATCAGTTCATGTTTTGGCACCCATGGCATGCTGATGTTTTTGAAGTTACTGTTGAGTGACACAAAGCTGTATGTTAATGTAAGGTCCACCAAAAGGGTATGGAAGCCTGTTTTGTGCCCGGCATCGAGATGGTTCCCCACTCCTTTGTGGCTTTCTGACAGGAATAACTTAAGCAGCAGTTTCTGGAGCTGTCTTCCTGTAAACAAACACAGGAATTTTTAATCTGTAATGCACTCTAGTACCCACTATCTTCTGAAAGGTTCAGTCTTGCTGGAATAAAGTCCTACAAAATTACCTCTCCCAGCCTGCCTTCTGCCCTCTGCTTTTCGGCAGAGTTGTGAAAAGGGGTGCATTTGTGGTCCATTTATTTCTCATTATGTTTCATTTATGTCTCCAGCCACCATTAAAGAAAGTCTACCCCTCTTTTTAGCAAGTAGCAAAGCTGCTTAGACGTTGATTATGGCAAATATGGTTGGTTGGTCTGAGTTTCTGGCAGAATATTCTGTAAATTGCTTTCAGACATAGAGATGTGCCAAAGAGGAAACTTTTGAGTCAAACAATATAAACATTTTTAAAACTTCCATTAAAAAGAAAAAAAAATTAGGAAAATGTGGGAGTTTTGATTTGGAGAAACTTTGTGTTTTAATAAGTAAATTTCTACATAAAAGGTTTCAATTTAAGAAAAATAAAATTACCCATTGGGAAAATACATCAGTTTAAAAGTTCCCAAGAAGGAAACATTTCTAAGGAAAATCTGGAGCAGTTTATTTTCTTTACTAAAATAATTTACAAACATGGTCAATCAGAATCCTTATTTTTTCACAAAAATATGCTGAACAGAAGTGTCATGCGTCATGCTGGTTTTGATTGCACAGACTTTTTAATTAAATCAAATTTAACAACATATGCTATTGTCCCCACAAGCATGTATAAACAACTGTTACTATCTGTGATTTATGTAGCTAGTCTGACTGATTTGAAGTTAGTTATGATTACCCCTACAGGTTAGAAAATTAAGGTATGCCATTGTTTTCAATTAAATAGGCATCTGCTGTAATGATTTAAGAGCCTGAGTTTAAACATACAAACTTGACAGTTCTGATCAAGTAGAAGTGGTATATGAAAACCAAAGATAAAATAAATACTAGACAACCACACAAAGAAAACCATTTATGCAAAAATTCCTTTGAAGAAGAACATGCCTTTTGTGCATGGTACGCATCTTGGAGATGGTTTTTATTATTATATGTCTTTTCCCTGACTGTTACTTTTTAAATTTCTTTAGAATGTTTTAAGCAAAATACTTGTCAGTTCATATGTACCAATGCCAAACATTTATTTGGAAGCACAAATGCTATGATGAAATGCCTTTCTTTCATTAGGCATCATAAAATGTGCCCAGAATAAGTTAGTTTGTCTGTGTACATCAGCCAATTCCTTGATCAGTATACTGGATTTGTTAGGCCTAAAGTTAAAGACATGTTGATTGTTCTCAATGCCATTAAGTTATTTTGGTGCCTTAATGTTTAACTGCAGTTACTGCTGGAGGACATGCATCTTCCTTATTCTGATGTGACAGGCCAATTCAGACACACAAAAGAATGCAATTTATTTATTACTTCGGTGCTTGTCTAATTTTAGGATTAGATGGAAAGAATATGTCAGATGCTGACAGGTCACGTGAACGGAGTTTGTAGAAAAACCTCTGAGGTATTTTGGAAGTATGGTTCTTTTCTTAGTTGCCTTCTTCTGGCTTACACAACATCCTGTAACTCAAATGAAAGAGCTGAAAACAGTAAAAGAAAAAGCAAGTTGCCTTTTATAGTTTTTGTTATAAATACTTGCAAGTTTCTTACAATTTAGTAAAGCAACAGCTGTATGCATAGTTGGCAGCTTTGAATACTAGAGCTCCTTATCTTTTTTGGAGTGATTCATTAAGTGAAAAGAAACTGTACTGTGATAAAAACAGGAAGTTAATTGCTTAGAAAAAAAAATGAATAAAAGTCCAAGTGGCTCTGCAGTGTTTTTCTGTCATATTATGAATAAACATGTATACAGAACAGACCTGTGTGGCCATTTGGAATATTTTTAAAATGTCAGTGTAAATCTGTCTTTCTCTGGTACAAAAGATTCAGATACATGTAGCTGAATAATACTTTCCAATAACTTCTGCACAGAAGCAGAATGACACCACTTGAAAAAAGGAAGTAAGAACATTAAAAATTATTGGGCAGCGCTTTGAAACTGTCAGAAAGAATTTTAAAATTACCAAAATCATGAATGAATTAGACCATCAGCAGTGTTTACAAAAGGATCAAAGTGACTTAGGATACAAGAAGTGTGATGCTTCACTTCACAGCAATCATGCTACCAGCCAAGGTACAGGACTTGCTCTGTCCATCTTCTTTCCATACATTAATCATGAAGTTAATGTTTCGGCATTCCAGTGGCAAAGAAAAACATATCAGAGGGTCTATGTTGGTAGCTTGAGCTGCCCCATTTTCCTTTTCAGTGGGAATTTCATCTCTTCATTCTGCTCTTTTAAGATAATGCCATGAAATTACTGTCCATTTCTGTGCAGAGCTGAGGGACCTGCACTGAACTCTCAACAAAAACATGTATGTGGATGAGACACATGCCTCTAAACCAGGCTATTGTTTTATTTGGGAGTTTTTTGGGTGGAAAGGGTTTCTGTGTTTGGAAGATTTTTTTCCCCCTGGAATAGGTTGTGGCTATGCATTTAATATCTGGATTCTCATTTTTGTCTGTGTTTTGTTAAATCAAACAATTCCCTATAAAAACAACAAGACTTGTACTTCTGTTAATTTAACAATGTAGTGTAAATGGTGTATATTTATAGCCCCTGCATATTCACTATACTTAAGTTTTACCTTCTTTAAGCTCTGAAAAATTAGAGATTCTAAAACCCTTAAATAAATAATCCTGCTCTGGTCTATGTCCTCAATCATGTTAGGAATCATAGTAAAGGTCAAATACAACCAGCCTGACCAGAGGAAGATTTAGTGAAACTCTTTTGCAACTGATGCTTAAAAAGAATTTAAATGAATATGAGTTTAACAAAGGGTGTGCTTTGAAAGTCCTTCATAAAGTACGTTGAACTGTGTGTGTATTAAAAAGCTTATTCAGGCAGCAAACTCAAGAAGCATAATTATGTAAGTACATCACACCAAATCAATTATTTCAGTAAGGTTCAAGCAAATATGTTAGTATTTCCCTGCTCACATTTCCCGTATATTTGCCACAGTGGGCTTATGCAGTCTTAAAGGCCAGCAATGTGTCTAATAGATAGGCAGAAAGTCCCTCAGATGTGATAGTAAAATGTAATAAAGGAAATGGGATTCTCATTTGCCTATGTGTTTATTTATAACTATTTCCAAAATGCTTACAGCCATACCATCTAAATTAATGTATTGGTTTTATTATTTATGAAGAAATTTTCCAACATTCTTAAGTCAACAATCTCAACAGCAGCACTGAGAGAAACCTTTTATCAGCATTTCTGTTCAAAGGGATAATTTTAGTACCCTACAGCTCTTTCTGTTCGTTTGTATTCCCTAACCAAGTGGAATACTACCTATTTTCTCAGCTGTTCAGTGCCTACCTCTCCACAGTGAGTTATGCCCAGCTTTTTGCATTCCGTGGATCTTGCAGATTTTTATGGGTTTCATTTTTAAACTGCCTCTTGGCAGTCCCACAGTGCAGTGCCAGCAGGTGGACTTGTGCAGGCAGCGGGTAGATAAGTCTCCCATGTCTTGTGTCTGCTTGCAGAAGAGGTTTCTTTCCAACCCTGCTTTCTTTGTCTCCAGGCAGGAGCTTTCTCCATTAGTTGTATTTATCCTTCCCCATCTTCCTGCTAAGAAAAAATTGTCTGATCACAGAAGTGGAATATTTTTAAGAGGAAAATGTACCCAGGTTAGATGAAAACAAGTCCTTCTCATGCTCCAGTAGTACAATTGCTGGTTTCTAGCTCTAAACAGTGAGGCTAGAGCACCTGGAAACTGTTCCAATAATAGGTTCAACAGTGGGAGCTGCTTTGGAAAATTTCCAAGCCCACGGTCTTTTGCCACTAACATCTCCAGGCAAGGGGGGATGTGGCAAACTAAGCTGATTCCAACAGCGTGACACTGGCAAATTGACTTTGAACTGTTTAAGATGGAAATTCAACAGTAGGACCTGGTGATTAGAAGCTGTTAGCCCGAGTTTCAGCTATTTTCAGGACTTTAATTCAAATTAAATATATCTGTCAGGGTGTAAGGAGATCCTCTGAGGCACCACCTTTCATTTTCTTCCAAATTTCTATATGTATTTTAGCTTTGTTTTTAAGACACAATAAATCAAATAAATTGATAATCATGCATCAATGCAATAAAACAGCTATTTTGCCTCAGAGTTGCCAATCTTAGTAGAGTTTATAAATAAATATGGATTGTAAATAAATACTGTTTATTTGTAAAGAAAAATAAGTAAACATATAAACTCCTAAAAGTAGGGGACAAGTAAGAGGAGAGTTATTCTAGTTTGGAAGAAGAAGATAAATAATTGACCACAAATTCTTGTTTCTTATATTTCAGGCAAGCTACAGATACATGATGCAGTAAAATAATATTTTTTCTTGCATTTTAAAGGTATGGGTCTCCTCAACAAATGCTAACTCTAGAATGCTAGAAATTTGGACGTTGGAAGAGAGTTCCTGGGTCATTGGTTATTCAGAATCTGAGTTGCAGCCCCTTTCAGTTTTGTTGGGGCTTTTTCTCTATTTCGAGGGGCAATGTTAAGTACAGAAAGGCTGAAATTCTTATACCTTTAATCCTTTATTAATAATCGCTTGGTTCTGTTTATGTGTGCATAGCTTGGAGAAGCATCATGAGATGCCATCCCTTACTGCGTTGTTACAGTGAGCACAGAGAGGAAGTAAGGATTGTACTAATGCCCAAAAATATGTGCCTTTGCAGGTGAATGCCTTCTAGCATTTTCATTATTGCCAAATTTGCCTTGGTCTCACTCTACTTGAATATTTCTATCTGTATTATAAAATTCCTTTCTTGTCTTTGATATTTGTTTTCAATCAGAGCCCTCTGAACCAAATAATTTGTTGCTGTTGTTGTTGTTGTATTGGTACCTAAACTGATTATCTTGGCTCCTAGGAGTCGCAGTGGATATTTTGTTGACCTTTCCTTCACTTTTTGTTTCATTTTCTTACTTTTCCTCAGTCCTGTTCCCCCGACTCCTTTCATAGAGTTCTCACAGATATACGTTCACAAAAAAAGATTTGGCAGTAGCTGTTCTGTTTCAAGTTTTCAAACATATAATTACTCTTCTGAATTTACTTCCTTGAGCAGAAGAGGATGCATTGTACCCAAATNTGAGCAGAAGAGGATGCATTGTACCCAAATATTTTGGCTTCGACAACACTGCATTTGGAACCTAGACTTCTAGGATTACTGTTTGCCTAATTCATTTGTGCTTACTCCAATGTCCTCTGATGTATTTTGAGATATACAGTACTACCAGAGAGCAAAATTGGAGAGCAACAGGTCAAAGTAATGATAAGACAGAGGAGAAAAGAGATTTTTTAAAAAAAAGGTTTCTCTAATGTGACAGAGAACCTGTTTGTGCTTTAAGGGTTCTGATCTAGAAGACCGCTGAAATAAGTCTGAAACTATCAGTAAGTATGAAGTCTGAGCAACTATGCCTACTAGCACTACACTCCACTAGTGAAATTAAGAGAAATTTTAAAGAATAGAAAAGAAAAAAAGGAAGAAAGACATTCCTACTTAAGCTATCTCATACCACACTGGAATAACAGTTTGAGTTAAAATGGTGTTAAAAAAAAAAAGGCATGAGTGATCTAAAATAAAAACATGGTTCATGTTTGCTGTGCATACAGTCTAAAGGAACAAAATACAAGTTTGTAGGACTTAGCTGAAAGTACTGTGCTTAAAATGTTTAAGTGTATTTATGAAAGTATATTCAAAATAATAAAAACTAGGCAGTTGTGAAGGTGTGAAGAACACAAAACATGAGTTACTTGGAAATATATTAAGCATGAGTATATTTCAGTTAGCATATAGACATATAAATACTGTCAGATAATGGTTCAGCCCAGGAAATCAATACATAACCTCTACTTCTGCAGAAATTGGTATATGAAGGCAGTATCTGGACTTCTTTATGTCCTCCCTGAGTAATATATTACTATCCACAGAATTTCATTTTGTGCAAAAGTTTCACAAGTAACAAAATTTTCAATGTAAAAGTGACAATATACATTTCAACCCTGACTGTTGTGCTTGGTGCACTTTCATCTAATCATTTCATAGCCCCTTCAACGTAGGAGAAATTTTCTCTAAACATGTGCAAAATAAATGCTCTATGAAAACTCTCACAAAAAATCCACCTTTTCATCAACAACAGTTTGGCTCCATGCTGAAGCCATGTCTAGAAGGCTGACTAATATAGCCATATTGTTTCCATGTTCTCCCCATATGTGTGTCTCCAGCCATCTGTTGTCTCTTGGCTTACACCGTGAAGTCCTTCAGAGAAGCAGGATTTTTCTTTGTTTGTACAGCACCCAGCAGAGCAAGGCCTTGGTCCTGATGAGGGACCGTGAGTGAAACAGTTAAATAACAGATAAGCTAAATTCACAAATGAAATGAATTAAAAGCTTGGGTTAAGTTCCACTGTATGTAATTCAGTGCTCAGAAACAGGGGTTTCTGGTTTAAATGTCAGCATATCCCATACACTATTCTGTGGCTGGCATAGAATCTAAAAGAAATTATGGGGGTGTCAACCAACATTCAGCTGTCAGAGATTCAAGATTATAAGGTTAAATCTTGTATTTTATTCTTAGATTAGAAAATGAAATAAATTTGCATAAAATGGAAGGAGTAACCACTGCTTTTTACTCCAGGGGAATTTGCTTAAAATTAAATGAGAAAGCAATTTATGCCTTGCATCTGAGTCTTATTTGACTTGTAAACTGCTACCGACATCCAAAAAGTATACGCTGTGTATAATTTATGAATAAGAATTTAAGTACTGGTAAGACTCTTAGCAAGCCCCTGACTTCAGGATTTCAATGTATCAATCTCATTTTTCCCATTATTTTCCTCTAAATGTTTTGATACCTCATCAATGTTATTCTCTAATTTGCCCTGACAATTTGCCAAGAACTATAGGATGTTTCCTGAGTGCTCTTACTATGAATACTGAAAAAACTGAAAGTGTGACTGGGCAATTAATATTAAAAAAGTAGCTATTAACTACAGAAAAAAAACAAACAAGCAAACAAAAAAAAATCCACATCACCTCGAGCTCAAGACATTGCTGATGTGCAAATCTGTGTAGTCTGGGAGAGTATTCTGGGCAGTACCATTACATGCTTATATCATGATATTCTGTTTTCTTCACACTTCACTCTACCCATCATTGACCAGCATCAGAACAAGCCCCAGGAAGACTGCGGTCTTCTGCCAACTCAGTTCTGACACTGTTTATTTGGGGTTCTTTTTGTTTTAAATTTCAGGATTAGTGCTTAAATACCTTTAAATATTTTTCTCCTTGAAGACGGTTTCTTTTCTACAGCACTTAGCACTTGGTAGTGCCAAGTTAATTCTTATTCAGGATTCAGATTTAAGATGAATGGAATTTTGCCATTCTGAGCATTCATGAATGAAATGCTTAGACTTACATTGTTGTTAGTTTTGACAACAGACTTTGCTTTTCCTTGACATTCCTACATGGGTAAAACAGACAAAAGTACAATTTTTCTTTCATTTCCTGAATAGTAAGACTGAAAACTAAATTATATTGTGAAAGAAAGGCATTACAGTCCTGATTTTCTGGGTTTGTATTCTCTGTGTTCCATATTTCTGTGTTAAGCTACATGTCATGCATTTGGGAGAAAATTTGTTTAAACTGGTAAAGACAATTTTGAGAAAGAGGGAGTTCTTCCAAAACTATATGTCATCAGACCTTGTAAAGGATACCAAAT
>WEKY01062264.1:2984-30563 GCA_013390045.1 Picathartes gymnocephalus
AAAGCAAATTATTCTAATTATGAACAAGCATATGTGTTATTGTTTCTGTTTGTTGATACAGTTATCATTGGCAGGATTCCTCCCTCAACTGACTTTCTGAATGACATTCCCAAACTGGCACATTTTGTTGTGGGCATTATCATGTAAAACAAATAAAAATATTGATTGCTTAATTGTTTAGAGTATTTACTGCATAGTTTCTAAAGCATGGAAGACCAGTGTGATGTGATTGTTTTTCTATTATTTCTAGTTTTCTAAAATAGAGACACTTGAATTATTCGTGTCTTCATAACACAAAATGTCTTTACAATACTAAGCACAGCATTAGAGGATCAGTCATGATCTGTGACACAGTAAACATTTCCTTTTTCTGCTTGTACTTTTGGACTTTGATTTTTTTCAGTAATTTTTATAGCAATTTCTCAAACTTAGCTTGCACTGTAAACTTTTTGTCCAGAGTTCTTCCTGATTAAACCAGCTTTCTGTCTCCAAAGCAAAATTGCTCCTGCAAATAACAAAATTCTTCATCCAACAAGGAAAAGAAACAACAACACTTTCAGCTGAAGATGTTAAATGAAGAAAGGCAAAGGATAATCTAGTGCTTCTCTTCAAAACATATCTTTTCTGGCTACCAAAAAAAGTTCCAGCCATGTTTGGATTCCCACTGGCAAAAGTGAGAGAGGACACCATTTCACACTGAACAGAAGGATGCTGGCAGGGCACAGTAATGATGAATTTATTAAGGAGAGGAAAAGAGACCCTTCAGATACTAGGAGGACTCCAAAACAGAGACATCTGGGCTGGAACGTAGAATCCATGACAAGGACACACATTCAAGTCATGAGCAGGCTAACAACAGTCAGCAGCCAGTGCTGATCTCCACCTACTTCTTTTCAATAGTTTGGTGGCACTCTGGCAGTCCTTTCTCTTCTCACAAACACCTCTCCCAGAGACTCTCACAAGTGTCTTCATGTTTGTGATGTCTCAAATTGTGGAACAGCCCCAAAGCAAATATAACTATTTTCAAATTTTCACCAAGATAATTTTATTTTTCCTCCCTTGATATTTTATTCAATGCGCATATTTGCCTTTTTCAAAGTCAGAGTCCCCTACTAATAGACTCTGATTGGAAAATCAGAAGAAAGAGGGTGGCTTACATCCCCCATGCTTGTCAAGTGTAATTAGTAGGGAGTGGGGGTGCACGAGATGATGTCTGAGAGTGCTTGAGTCCAAGGAGAAGCACAAAGGGTTAATGCACAACATGGCTGAAAAAAAGCAGAAAGTACAAGACAAATATTAGAAGAATGGTGAAAGCTGTAGGAGGTCTAGGAAATGTGTAACAGGCCTTTCATGAATAAAAATAACTAGAAGGACACATAACTGGCCTGCGGGACAAAATAGAGGATGTGTTGGGAAACACTTCACACACATATGTGTTAAACTGAAGTATTAATATTCGAGTTCATGAGCTCTGAATGGTATTGCTGCTTGCACATGGTTTATCACAATTTAACTTTGCTTTTAAATCATGAACAAGCTAATGAGTATGACTTTTCTATTTATACATATTTTACAGGCTCTTACCATCCCCTCTGTTCTGTTCGTAACAGGCATTTGAGTGGTATGAAAAATCCAAAGCCAAGACAATTATGCAAACAACTGCACAGGGAAGTGGTGGAAACATCTTCTGGAAGTACTCAAAAGGCCTATGGATGGGGCACTTGGGGACAAGTGAATATTGTAGTCCTGGATTAATGGTTGGCCTTGATGATCTTAGAGGTGTGTTACAACCTAAACAATTCTATGATTCTATGATTCTAAGACAATGAGGTCCCACATGGTCATGAAACAAGAAATAGTAAGCAATTTCTTGCTGTTTCCTTTGGTATAAAATACATCAGATTGAATTATTTAACTCTTCAAACCCATTAATTTAGTTCCTTGGAAACTTCCCAAAAATTTGTAGAACTTCTTACCACAACTTGCTGTGGATACTAAAATTTTACAGGGTTTCAAAAAGCAGCAGCACAAATTACTGGAAAAGCAATTTAAAAAAGACAATGAAACGCAATGTGAAAGTGTCTGATGTAGGAAGTCGTGAGGCTGGGATGGTGTTCTGGAGAAGTGCCACCTCTTGCATGCTCTTCTTTTGTATTCTTCTCTCAGCATCTGTTGCTGACCACTGTCACAAAAGTATGAGGCTAGTTAGACCTTTTCTCTGGGCCAGCATAGCTGTTCTGTCCCTATGTGCTCAGAGGCACAATGTAGTGAGCTGGACTGGGTTATGGAACACACTTTTGCCTCTTCCAAAATTGTTTCAAGTCTCCCTGTTGTTCCTATTGCCATAGTCCTGGCACACCTGACTGACAATCTGTTCCCATGCTGGGCTTATCCACCCCAATCTCAGCCTTTGATAACTGTCTTGAGCAGACAGAGCCAAAGTTTGGATATGAAAGAAGAGGGAAGCTGTGCCTCCATATGGCTGTGGGGATGCTGTGCTGTGCTGGAGCAGATTGAGCCTGTGTAGCAGGGCTGTGGGAGGATTATATCCACTGTACTCTTCCTGGCATTTCTTGCCCCAAGTGAATCAACATCTGGGTTGAGGGCTTCAAAATGAACAACCTCCATCTGCTGTCCTGTGTCAGAGGACATTGCAACCTTCATGAAATTTGGTATCACTGGTGATTTTCCTGGATTTGTAGTGCAGTATAACATGGCACATTCTTTAACACTAGCTTCCTGCTGTTCTGTTGTGCCATGCTGACATCAAATACCTACGACATCTTGCCCTTTTCATGCACTGCCATCCTCAGCTACTCCCTCTTGTGTCCAGCACATCTCCATTGGCTACCTTGGGAGTAGAGCCTGTGGGAGGTTTGTATGTGAGCAGGGTCTGCTATGCAATTTATGTCCCTGGGGCCCTATTTTTGGTTGAGCAACTGAACAGAAACATGAAAAGGTATCGCGGAAATCTACAACAGAAATGTGAGTGTCAAAGAATGGGAAAAACACTGTGAGCTAGAAAACAGGGAATTATGAGAATTTGAACCTGAAGTCCTTGTTGACATCTCAGAAGATGCATCAGGATGTCCCTGAGGAACTGGGCTCAGAAGAGTGATTATGGTTAATAGAAAGCGTATATATCATATGTTTTTTTCCAAAATGGACTTTTAAGTGGAGTATATTTGGTACTGGCAAAGGCAGTTCAGCAAGCATGCATCTGTCCTTCCAGTGCAATATGTAAAAGTTGTAATCAGCTCAAAGTTCTGCCAGAAGAACTTTCTGTTGTAGACATGACCTCAGTCCTTTACAGCACGAAACACAGGCTAATATTTGTGCAACAGAGCTATGTGTGCAAAAATCTCTCCTGCAACTGTACAGGCATGTGAGACTAAATAACCAGTTAGATGTGATCTGACTGTTCATACAATCCCAAGAACTGTGCATGTACACAAACCATAATCTACTTAGAAAAGGTATAATCATACTTTCTTGCACATAATATTATGACATCTTTGGAGGAAGTTATGTTTACCTTTTTATTTCTATGAAGTTATGTTTACCTTTTTATTTCTATCTTACTTTTCCTCCTCAATAAAGGGGCAGTTTTTCCCTGCCTTCAGTAATACTCTGGCCATTTAATAAAAACATATCACATGTTCATGCTGCTTTTATTATTTATGATAAATGTATGATACTACTTCATTATGTAGTTTATTACAAAGCTTTCTGGTTTTCAAACATAATTTCCTCCTATATTCTGCATTCTGTTAAGCAGCTGTTTACCATGAGTTATAGGTACTGCCTCATGCACATGGTATGAAGTCTTTTTATCTGATTAAAAAAGATTAAAGTGGAAAACCATTCAATCAACCTGAGTACTAAATTTAAATGGAGAAAGTACGTTTTGATCTGAATCATGTCCCTCCCTCCCATGATTAGAAGAAGTGACATGTCTTTGCCACGAGCTGACTTGTGTGTGTCACTTGTGTTGCCAGCAGCAATAGTTTCATGTGCTGATTCTAATGACTTGCGACATGTATTGTTAATTATTCTGACGTGAAGTTTTATTTTGGACAGACATTGTACATAGCGTTAATAAAGTACCGGCCAAATACTTTACTGTATTACTGTTTTCAAAGGAAGTTGTTCCACAGAAAAGACATTGACAAGCAGCTCCACATTAGGAATGTGTTTTCAGTTCTATATTAGGATGAGCATGTCATCAAAATTATTTTGGGGTAACTTGGGAATGTGCAATAGGGTAACATACATGGAAATGACACACTGAAAATCCATTTATGAAAACAGAGGACTGGTATCAGAGTGATATAAATACATACCAGACAAATGACTTTGTTTTTTATTACACAAAGCTACAGATGAAATCAAAATAATGAAGACATACTTTTGAGAAAATGAGGGAGCAGTTTAAGCAGGCAGTAGGAGGCCTTCAGTCTGCTGGTGTATGATCAAACAACTTAATCAGCAGCCCAGCTCCTTCGGCATGTAGAACTGAAAACCCACTTTAAAAAAATACCATCAGCAAGGTTATTTAGGGAATTCAATGTAAAATGATAGCTTTTCATTCTCCCACTGAAAGGAACATATTGTGTCTTAAGATCTTGTTGAGTCTCACTTTCTTACTACAATCTTTTAGAGTGGTGCTGGGAGCGAGTTTTCCTGACTGGAATAATTTTCTCTTGAAAGTCAGAAGCCACAGCTTTTATCATGTTTTCAGTAATTTTGCTTGATACAAAATGTGGCTGCCCTGGATAGCTAAAAGGAGAATGGAAGGCGAGAACATTTTCCTTTTAACTTTGCTGTAACATCAGGGAATACCGTCTCCAACATATATTATAGCCTCGTGGGTAGGCAGTGTACATCTCTGGAGAAAAATAAAATAATTCAATAGAAAGCAAACTGTAGACTTTTTAAAAAACACACGCCTTCTGCTTTGTTTCTGCAAACCTAGATATAATTGATCTGAATTTCAGTCTTGGGTAGCATGTGGAGGCACAGAAGAATAGTCTGGCTTTATCCAACCACCAATTCTGGTGTAATTGGTGCTGTTTCTCATAGTTCCTCTACGTTGACTTCTGTACTTTAAAGGGTTTCTCTTGCTGTCCTGTGCAATAACACATGGAATTACAGCCTCACTGAAAACATTTAGTAAGGAAAGATGATATGACCATGAATACCAACAATCAGACTTCTGCACACATTGATATTTAGCTTTGTATATCTTCTTTAGACCCAGAATCAGCCCTTCCCTGAGATGCTATTCCTGTCATGGAGAGCTAATACATAAATAATAGATTCAAAAGAAAAGTATAAATAACTCTCCTCCCTAAGCAGACATAAAAATAAACACAAACCCTAGCTGGAATATGCCTAAATAAAATCTGTTTTCTAAATCCTTTTAGAAATCCTTTAAATACCCCAGTTATTTGCAAGACATGCTTTTCTTAAGTATTCATGAGTTTGTAAGTCAATTGTTGGTATCAGATGGAAACGAAGGGGTACTCCTTTTTTCTTCTCATTTGCATACTGCAGTTCATAATCTTTTAAAGAAGCACAATGAATACAGTCAATTGGGAAATTAACGTGGCACAACTAATCCCAGCAATGCAGGAACATCCTGTTGTTCCCTGTTATAGTTATTGGTGGTTTTGTTTTCCCATAAACATTTTTTACATCAAATTAGTGGAAACACCAGTTTATATTTAATCTAGGAGTTTGCTGATGGTATTCAAGGCTATAACTTACAGTTGCAGTCAGATAATTTAGAAAATATCAATTTTATAATGGAAAAAGATTTTTTAAAATTTTGGAGCCAACTCTTTTTGGAAGCTATGGAGGAAGAGGGAAGAGCCCCAAAGCTCTGTAACACCGAGATGAGTAGGGCAGTCAGCTGAGAAATGACACAGTGTCAAACTACTCCTCTGCCTGACACAAATAAATAACTTGAACTTCATAGAAGTTCACAGAAATGTGAACTAAGTCTAAGGACTAGAATATGCTTTTGTCAAAATTTGAACCTGGATATGAGGAAGTGGATTTACTGTACAAGTGAATTTTTTATCAGAGCAATAGATTCCATAAAATACTTTGATTGCTGGAAGAGGAATTTTGACACAGATTTTTTTTCAAGGTTCATTTTTTTCTTTTGTTTGGGTTGGGTTTGGTTTTGCTTTCTTTTGTTTGTCTGTTTTTAAAGAAAGTCTTTAGCTTGTTTAAAACCTAAGTAATATCTCTTGGCTTGACTTTTGTTTTTGTTGCTATTAGGTTTATAGCATTAGACAAAATGAATCAGATTATTTCTCTCGGCTCTGTACCTTTTTATAAAGGTCAGTGTTTAGCTATTGAAATGTTGGAAAGAAGATACATGTGGCATTTTGGGCTATTGATCTGTTTGTAATGTATCATAGTGGCCTCCAGTGTTTAATTTCCTTAATAGCCCACTTTTAGGGCTGTTGTCAGGGCAGGAAAGAATGTTTCATATCTTTCCTGAATTTCTTTGTCCTTACCTTCCTGCCTACATTTCAACACCCGACAAAGTCTTTTTATCTTTGGACTTGGGCTTTCTGTATTCAGGAGTAGTTTGTTGGTCTGTAGCCTTGTAGCCTTTTTCACTTCATCTCTTGTGCCTCAAAGAATTTAGCACTATATCAACTATGTTGTTATCCAGTAAACACTTACTGTGGAGAGACGAGATGCTGAAAATAATATAAAAATTAAATATTCATTGACTTGAAAGTTAATTCGACTAGGAGTGCATGTGCGTAGGAGGAGTATGGTTTCAAGCTCTATAGTCAGTAGGTTTTCAAATTATATAAGTGACAGGCTGATTTGAGAGCTATCATTTTATCTGACCGAGAATGGAAATCAAAATGAATATATGAAAAGAAAAAGTTCTTGTGAATATACTGTCTCACTTATGCTAATGGAGAAAATCTGTACAACCCATGAAGCAAATCAATGGAGTTAATCCATACTAACATGTTATAACTGGGATCAGAGTGAAGATTCTACTGGTTTGGTCCTTAGCACCTACGTTTGCTATTTCTAAATACCTGGGATGAAAGGCTGAATTTTTTTGTTGTTTAACTTCCATGGTAAAGCTGAGAGTGCTGGCAGTATGAAAGCATCTAAAAGTTACTCATATTGCCTCCCATTTGGAATTTGCTCTGTAGAGTAGAAAGGTCCTTCTGTGGGAAATGTAGAACAATATTCTGAACATGAATTAATAATGAAAAACTCCTGAGAGTTTTGCAATATGTGGAGACTCCAGACACAGGAATGGAAGTGAAAAGGAAAAAGAAATAATCAAAACACCGTACCACGTGTTGGCAGATGGATAAAAAGGGTGGCTTCCAAGGCAAAAAAATCTAAAAGCCCAGAGATCTAAAAGGACTAAGTAAGCTTTTAAATTTTGGTCTCACTTCTGCTGGAGACACTAGCAACTTAGAAATTAGGATACAATTAGTGGCTTTCCCAGACTGTTCCTGGGGGCAATTCATAGTTGTTTTTAATTACATCACTGCTGTTGGTCTAAGGAAGTTGGAATTTTTTTCCATTCCACTGTGCTAGCTTTTAGCATATTTACAAAAAGTGGTGAGAAAGAAGATTAAAAATAGATCTTCTAATACTGAAATGTACTTGTTCTTTTCAGTTTGGAGCTCCCACTTTTGTTTAGCTTTCTGTCTAGGAGAGAATTTGATTTGTTTTAAAAGAGCATTGCATTTTATGGGCTCTGCGATTTTGTGTTCATCTCACAGGCTTGTATTTTCACCACTGAGACATCTAGCACATACTGCACTCATCATTGGAAGTAATTGCTTACTTTAAAGTACTGATTTTCCCAGTATGTGTAAGGTGTCAGCTCCACTTCTCCCCAGAGGTTACCTAAGGCTGCTTAATTCCTTCTCTGAACATTTCCCAGTTTTGTGATGCTTGGGCTAATTAATGGCTGATGTTCTTTCACTAGATAGTTCTCTCATATTTTCCATGCTGAGTGCTCCTATGCACCCATCTGAGGTGCCCTGTAAATAAAAAATGTTCGCAAAAATTCAGCTGCTTGAAAATTGTTTCTCACTCATCATATAAGTTTACTCTTTGTATTATGTTCCCCCTAAAATAAATATTTGATTTGAGCCAAACTTTCTGCCAAACTGGTAACAGTGAAGGTTGCTTCTGCCTTCCTCTCAGTGTCTGAACCTTTTTTCTTGTATGTGGACACATGCAGGAACCTTTATCTCTGTGTAGTGATTAAACATGCAGGGCATCCTTTATTTTTTACAAGCGACTCTTTAACAAGAATTTAGGAATTTAGAAGGAATTAAAATTATAATTAACATAGAGAATTTAAATGAAAATTAATATTAACATGAAGAGAAAATAAGCATCACTTGAACTAGAGAAGGACTCTGCATGCTTCCTTTTGCCTCAATGGTGTTACTGTCAGGATAAAATACAGTGGTATAATTCCTTCCCATTCCTTTTAACTCCTGTTTTACTATTCAGTGCAGGATGGCCCAGTCTTAGTTTCAGGACTTAATGTTCCTAGTCTGGAAAAAACTTGAAGAAAAAGCAAAAGTCAAGACAATAATCAATGTTTCAGGAACTCAGTAATAGACACAAACTACAGGGTTACATGGCATGTAATGATAGACCAGTGGGTAATGAGTTTCAGCTGAAGGATGTTAGGTTTAGATCAGATTTAAGGAAGAAATTCTTTCTTGTGAGGGTGGTGAGGCCCTGGACCAGGTTGCTCAGAGAAGCTGTGGATGCCCCACAAGAAGTGAGGCTGCTGGCACCTGCACCAAGCTCCATTGCAAGGATTGCACGTGCACCAACAGTTGCAGTGTCCTGGCACAGCCAGAAAGAAGTTAATTCTCACTCCAGGGGAAGTCCAAGTTATGTCTAGAATTAATACACAAACCTGATGGAATACTAACACATTTATCACTTGCACTTTGAATTCATACTCAACCTAAGTACAGAATAGTGCGTGAAACTCTTTTAAAAGGCCAAAGGTTATGGAGGAAAAAACATCAGCTTTTGCTGCTTTTGGACAGAGATATAGCAATGGACTGTGAAGAAAGATTAAAACTGACACAGAAAAAGGCAGCATAAATGGAAGCTTCTGTATAGCCCAATGCCTGTTTTGCTAAGAAGGAGTATAAATAAGTGAAATTCAGAGATTAAATGATGCCCAAGAAAACAATAGAACCATACATCATGCCTTAATGTTGGGGAACAGTGAAGGGAAAATAAGAGATTCTTATGTTTTTAGCATCTGGTACTTCTGTGTTTTATTTGAATTTTCTAATATAACTTTCTTCAGCATCAGAAAATCTATGTATCTGCCTCTTTTTTTCTTTTAGCCAAACTATTTAAAATGGTACATTACTTTTCTCTATTGTTGTGGTTTATTGTGACAGAACCAGTCCATGATAAATTCTCTTGCATTTTTGCAGTTTCTTCTGTCAGTCTATTGTCCATGTTCCACTGAATGCAGAGGTAAAAAAAATGTTAGTCTTGTGTCTCCCACTCCCGATTATTTCAATATCAATCGAAACCAGATTTCTTTGTCTCTGTTATAAAACATTATTCTAGAGAAGAATATTGGTAATGCACTGAAAGCTTACAGGTTTTAGGTTTTTTTTCCAAGAGGTAGGATAGAACAGAGAAATGATCTTTATCCCTGAGATGGAGATTAGGGACTTAATAGTTCTATTTCCCAGACATACTGACGAGCAGGTAAATACGTCTAGAAAGCTAGAAAGATGAACTTTCAAAGTAAGTGTATCCTAAACGGCATTAAAAAGAGGGATGGATAGAGTGGCCAGTGAGGATACAGAAGAAGTGAGTGGAAAGGTTTTCAATGAGAAGGAGAAAAAGGAAAAATCTTTTTTTTTTTTTTTTGGTGTGTATATGTGTGATTGTGAAAGACATTCTGTGCTGGTGAGAAGAGGGAAAGCTACAACAGAGATTTTCTCCTGGCAAATCGCTTTTTAAATTCATGGTCCAGAGAAAAAAATATGCCTTCAGAGAAGTAATTAATATCTTTTATTAACATCATGTCTCACAATGAGACACTAATTTTGTTTGAAATTCTTTGCCAGTAGCTAAATTAGCACGATTGAACTGAGAGAGGTGAAAGCCATAATTTGAATGCTTTATTCAGATAATTATTTAAATTATAGAAAAGTGATAGAGGAGGGGCTTGTATTTTTCTCTATCACAGAATAATCATGTGTCAGAAAACTATGCAAAACTTGAAAAGAAATGTGCGTGAATTAAAAATTTGGGGTTCTTTCCCTGGGGATAAAAAGTACTAGATATAATCTGTAGGCTACTACACACACAGACAAATAAATACAGGCAAAAGGTCGTAAAAAGTTCCAATCCTTCCCGTCTTTTTTTGTTTTCAATGATGAAATTGTTTGTAAAAGCCTTTCTGAATTAAAGCGGAAAAAGGAAATTTCAAAGTGTCTAAGCAAGGGGAAATCTACAAGCTCCACATTTATTTAAGAATTATTAATTTCTATTTCAATAAACTGGAAATGAAATTGAATGTGAAATTCCAAAGTTTATGGCTTGCTATATCCCGTTAAACTGATTTTTTTTTTACTTTTGCTTTGCAGAAATGCTCTTTTTAATATCCTTTGAAGTGCTTAGAAAAAGGGAATTCAAATGAAAACTAAAATGGCGTTTAAAACTAAAAATATATAGGGATGGAAAATTTAGGAAATTTTATTAGTGAGGTTTTACAGAGTTGAATTAGTCTGGTTTAGACACAATGTTTTCTGTACAACTTTGTATTGTATATAAAATTAGTGAGACTTTGCCTAAAGTATTAAACCCCTGAAAAATTTCGCACAATTATTATGTCTTGCTGATTTTTTTAAAGGTTAATATTTTCTCATCTCTTGCAATATATAAATAAAACCCCTCAAACACCTACAAGAACCAAAGCAGGTTAAGTTTCATTGTGGTTAAATTACTTGTGGTTGAGTTACCTTGTGGCTGTGTTAAAAATTCAAGTCTAAAGTAGATTGAACAATATGATGAAATTGTCCTAGTTTTATTTGCACCTCATGGGCAGTGTTACAATTCTACCCCTGCCACCACACATGAGAAATCAATTTTGCAACCAAGTTAGAGAAGGACAGGATTGTTAAAGAAATCTTTTCTAGTCCCTGCAGGGGTGTGGCATGACATAGGTTTAACATTATGCTCACATTGTTTTACATAGATAATAATTTCACAGGTGTCAGAGCAGTGTTCAGAAAAGTTTTTACTATTTGGAATCCTGTAGGTGATCAGTAAGAAGCAGAAGTCATTCCTTTACTGATACAGTGGGAACGAGGAAAAGACCATGAGGATAAGATAGATATTTGTTGATGGGGCTGAATCACACTTTATATTCCTCAAAGACTATCCCCTTTTCTTGTGGAAAGAAAAAAAAAATGTTTGTAGGAGAAGTTACATCATCGATCCCAATTAATATGGAGTCTTTTATATAGAAAATAGGAGGCAGAAGATATAACCACAATAAAAACTCAATGATTTTGAGCTTACGTAACAGCATTCTGGTTGTTTCGTGGCCCTTACTCAGCAGGGAGGACAATTCTGTGCACTAGGAATCTGATAAGCATACATAAAAGGATATTGCTGGCAGGTAATGGACTAGGGGCTCTAATCCATTATAATGTCATATGCCATTACAAAGGGTAGGATACATGATGTAATCAAAGCAATGACAGAGAAAAGGGAAGAAACAACATTTACTATTTTTCTGATTCCGGGATTTATTAATACTGAAATACAGAAAACATACTGGATGTCACAGGTAGATTTTTTTGATAATACGCTTTTTTCCTTCAAGTTATGAATTTTTCAAAACCAATTTTTTTTTCTGCTGAAAGCATATAGACTGATTTTCTACTCACAGTAATATCTAATCCCATTATTAGGGAATTCCATAATCTACTGTTACATATATGCCTACTGTTTAGTTGGCACTAGCATTTTTGGATTTCCATTTGTCATAAGACTGTTGGCAGTTCTCAGTTTCCTGTTTGTACAGATCAATGAAAAGCTTTAAGTTCTCATGTCTCAAACTTCAAATGTGTTTTCAAAAGCTTGTTCATTATCTCCTAGGCTTTGCCCCAGTGAACACCATGGATATTGTCCCAGCTACTGTTAGGTGCCAGTTTAATATCAGGGAAAGCAGTAAAAAAAATAGTTCAAATATGTAATCCTATACACTGCTTGAGTGTAGCATCAAAGTTGCTGGATTACTTGACTTTAAATTCTTTGTTTTAAAAAATACTTTAAAACATTATATGGAAGAATAATATTAAATAGAGAGATAATCTTCATTCTCTCATGTTTTTTAATGCATTCAGCCTTTTGTATAGCAAAAAGTCTTGCTGATTCAGTAATTGAAAAATGTAAGTACTGTCTCTGAATGCTACATCCACTGAAAATACATTTATGAATCCAAGCAAGATGGACCTGGCAAAGTTTGCAGTCCAGGAATATGGAGAATTCACTAGGTGCTTATGTATTATTCTCAAATTCAGACAAATACACATCTTCTAATCACAAAATCTTCAGATGATGTTAACTGGAATAAGTCTGGCCTTTATATAAGGTTGAAGATTGATCCTAACATTGTGCCTACCTCTGCAGAACTGCTCAGTGTGGGAAGAAGCAGTTACACTGCTGGGACTTTTTGCTCCTGCTAACACACCTTGCAATTTAGCAGAGCTGGTTGGCTCAGAACCCTGGCTGATGCTGTTCTAACCTTCCAGGGATGGATCTTTTTGGATGGCACTGCAGAATGTTCTATAAACACAATCAGTATTTTCATAATGTTCTGTCATGGACAACAAAAATTTTAGAGCTATATAACAACACTTGTGCCAAATCCTTTGCATTACCTGTGGTGCCTTAATTAAAGATACATAATCTAAGCCATGATAGAATGATATTTTTCTGCTGATGAGTCATTAAATAGAAGATGTGGAGCAAATCTTTCACTTATGTTATTTCACTCACTTGTCTGAACTGCATTTAACCAGGCAGAGGGGTAGCAGAGATTATGTTTTTAATTTGAATGAGTGTTGGCTTCCCTTTATATTTCAACTTTTCATCCCATCTGCCAGAATGTCTTTCAAATTGTTTCAGTTAACTAGAATAACATGAAATCAATTCAATGTATACAGGGATTTTTTTTAATTAGGCAAAACCACAGGTTTTCAGTATGTTAAAAAATCTGGTCTATTTTTTTTTCCAAAAATTCTAAGTAAAACCAAAAGAGAAGGAAACTAATATCAAGCAAACTCCTCCAACAATGTTTTTGGGTGACATTTCTTTAAAAAAAGTAATAAAACTAACAAGCAGGAATATTATCTAACCCTGGAACAGAAACAAAAAGAACTCAGGAATAATAAATTATATATACGTATGTATTGTATATGCATTTACATGTGTGTCTGTATACCCAGAATTTTTTTCTTGAAATAATTTTTGCTTTTCACTGTCAAATGCCACCAAGATGATCCATGGTAGCTTTGTCAGAGTGAGTCAACTTGGGGATTAGCACTGTCAAATACAGAGAATATAGCAGCCACACTTCCTTTCTATAGAGAATGAAGATGCCAGTTTGATGAAAGCCAGAGCATGTTTTAGCAACTTTCCCCTTTTAACCATCTCAGAATAGAGCACCTAACATGGCCAGCAGCCTCATCATTGTGTTCATTGTTCCTCATTCTGCTGCTGCAGGCTCTGCTGGAATTAACTGGGTGGGCCACAGCGCACAGGTTTACCTGGATTTCGACAGCTGTAATTCTGCTACCAATGCAGGGCGCACACTAAGTGCGGGATTTGAAGGGAGCCCACCAGACACCCCGTGGGCTTGTTCATGGAGCTAAAGCTGGGTTACGTGGGCTATGCCTGTGCCAGTGCCTGCGTGCTGGCCCCAAGGGCAAGCGTCACAACACAGCTCATGTCTACACAGCCACATTCTCTTCATTTCCCAAATACAGAGGCTTGGACTTTAGTGCCAGCTGGGAGCCTTTGCTGTTCCCAGCCTATTCCCCGGGAGGGCGGTAATTTTCACTGGCTGCAGGTGGGCTGGGGCTCATGAGCACAACGGGACACCACACACCAGGGCTGGGCGCCATGGACTCATCTGCATCAAGTGATGTCTGCACACAGGGCAATGCATGGCAGTGCCCAAATGAGCTGAACTAAAGCTGTCCTAAATGTGCCTCACCCAGCCTCTTCTCAGAGCCTGAACCTAGGTACAGCATGAGCAAGAAACTAGCTGAGGTTAAAATAGTATTCACTCTGGATCCTGGCTTTAAACAATATAATACCAGGTTTTTTCACTTCTCCATCCTGCTGTGTTTGTTATACAGGAAGGGAAAGTCTAAATAATTTCTCTGTGTTCATGAATTCTCAGTGTGCATTAACATTCAGTGCAATAAACTGGAAAATGCCAAGTACTATTTTAAAGCTTCTTTTCAGAAATATAGGGCTCATAGTTGGTCCTCTTCCTTGCAGGCATTATAGCCTGAAAAAGAATAATGAAGACTAAAAGATCAATAATATATTTAATTTAGAATGATTGTGCAGGCTTTTGCAGGTAGATTCCTAAAATGCTACTGTTAAAGAGAGTTATCTCAGCTTTTTACTTTAAGGTAAAAGAAAATGTCTTTATATTAAGGGAATGCTTTCTCTAGCATTTTTTTTTTTTCCTACAAGTTAATGGTAATGTTCAATATTCTTAGTTTCTTGGAGCTGTAGAAAAGCAAAACTTTTTATTTATAGAGATCTATGAAAGGTTCTGATTCATTGTCCAGAAATCAATGATTTGATACAAATGATAGCATGTTCTTTATCTGCATTACTGAGAATCATTGCAGCGCTTACATGGGAACAGATTAGAGTTTATACTAAAAATATATATACCAGAACCTGGGGATAAACAGAAATTTGGATGTGGTGATCAGTAAAATAACAAGTGAGGGGACATTGAGTGGGAAGAATGTTGAAGGAGGGAAGTTGAATGCCATCAATTCTTTGAAGCTGAGAAGCTGATAAGAAAAAAAAACAAGCAACAAACCCTTGTCTTTAGGATCTCTTTGGATGTAAATTCACAGAGAAGTGGAACGAATTCACACACTGTAGTGTTTGCTATGATTAGAGGAGGAAGTAGCAGGTTCAGAATGTTTAGGGTTTGAGGACACAGTGGTTACTAATACTGCAGCTTCCCAGGCAGGGGAGGAACAATGCCCCAGCTGAACAGAGATCATGTTGTATCATGGCATCAAGGTGCCGGTGGGTCTGGTATTCTATACATAATATTAAAATTCCAGTGGGAGGGAACAAACTAGTAGCAAAAGCATTGGGCTGGAGTGGATTTGCACACCTCTCCTTATTCTGTGTTAGCCAAGCTATGTGCTATCCTGTTTGCTAGTTCCTTTTAATGTCCATTCTACCAAATTCTCCTGCCATGGTTACACCTACCCGAGCACATTTAGTGCAGTCAATGCAGTTTCTCAGGCTTGACAGCAGGGTAACTGAGTCAGTCTGAATTATCTCAAAAATAACATGACAGACTCAAGAAAAAGCAAAAGCTCAGAAATGCTGTTGCTGTTTTCTAGGAGAAGCTGATGGAAAAAATCGAGAAGGAGAGGGAGAAAGAATTTGTTGTTCTTCCAATAACATAGGAAAACTTTCTCCACAAGTCCTCTGCTGTCTTTACTTCTGTATTATTCAAAGAGCCAAGAACTGGGATAGAAACAAATAGTGAATTTGAATACACTTACCCAATGAGGGTTTTGCCTCATCAGTATGACTTAAAAAGCACCAAAAAGTTTTAATTTCTGTATATTAGCAAGTGCTTTGCAGAATTTGAAGCCTCACACACAGAGGCACCTATACATGTGAAGCACCACTCCTGAGCTGGTAGACTTTTCTCTTTCAAGTTTTTGGGAAGGATTGCATCTCAAGAACATGAATAGTTGAGAGCTGCAAAGTGTTGCTGAAGCATTAAAGCAATTTTGCAAGTTTTCTGCCAATGGCACAATCCAATACCCACTAAAGTAGGAGAGAAGCAGAAATACTCAGGGCCAAGCCACAGATATGAACATATCATAACCTGATCATGTTTAGCAAAAAATATTCATTTTCCACATTAGCAGCACTGACTAACCAGTAGGCAAAGCCCAGAGAACTATTTACATTGCATCAACCACAATTGCTGAAAACGTTTGGAAATGTAGTGCAGCACTTTTCCTTAATGTCAGCAAGTTCTAGAGAACAAGTGACCCAGATATCAAAGGTAATTTGAGCATGTCTCTCACGTATTGGTCCACACAGGTATGCCAGAAGCCAAACACCTCCAAAGGTTTTCAATGTACAGACATTTAAATATATTCAGTGTAAACATTGCCTAAACTACTCTGAAACTGAAAAAAAATAGCAAAAGATCCTGAGAAAAAAATGAGCTTTCTATGAATAAGGGATAGAATTATCTAAAGGATCCAGGTCAATCTAAACTTTAAGTTAGTTATAATGCTGATTGTTTTCCATAATAGGGCAGCTGTGCCAAGGAAAATACTGACAGAGGATCATATCTGATATGTGCAATACACACTTATAAGAATGTATATGTAATATGAAGTGATTAGAATTTATGTTTAATAACAAAGTTATCCTTGTGAAATTTGAAGTCTGTCCAAACATACTGTGCTCCATAAACATATGACCAGTGAATAATTTAAAGGACAAAAAACAAACAAAAAAACCCAAAAAAACCAGCAAACAAAAAAAAAAATCATTATCCATAATCTGAGGCAGAAAAAATATTCCTTCTTACTCCTTTTCTCATAGTCAGACACAGCTATTTAAAATTCCCTCTCATCAAAAAAAAAAAAAAAAAAAAGAGTGAGTGAGAGAGAGACATAAAATAGCTCTGACATATAAAATGTATCTTTTTAAATCTTTGCCAGGCCTATCAGCAGAACTGCCTGTAGATATCATCACTGTAGATATCATCACTGTAGATATCATCACTGAAGACTAAGGCAGATATCCCTACTGCAGGAAATTTTTATAAAAATGATTATGAGGATATGGATAGGGTATGTATAGCTGTTCAAATATTTAGCTGCTCACTTCACTATGAATCCTGCTTCAGGCACTTCCAAACTGCAAAACTATTACAATATAATCTTGGAAATTTTTTTTAATGAACCAGCTGGCTTTCTTGAAACCAAACCAAATCCTTGTATGCTTATATCTCCTCTTAATATATATATCCCCAATTTCATGGAAGAAAACTATCACTGTGATGGTTTACAGCTGAGTGGTCACATTATTACAGACACTGAACTGAAAAATGTAACCCTGCAAAATGCAATAATTATGCCTGTGAACACCAGGAACAGTACACGTAGGGTAGGGGGCCACAGGGTTTAATGCTGTGAGACTGGGACATGGCCAAGCCATGAGACAGACTCTACATGCTCCCAGTTTCCAAATTCTTGCCTTCTCACAAATACCGTAACAGCTACTAAGCTTTGACATCATAATTTGAAATAGGTTTATTTCCACTTCCACTGATGACCCAGTAAAAGTGACTTGGAAAGATATGTATTTGGACCAAACTCTTTTCTGAAGAGATCAATGCCTGTGGGAATGATTTAGATTAAAAATCAAAACATTTTCCTGACAGCCCTAAGTAGATCCTCTATCCTTCTGAATCCTGAGAGACTGAAATTTTATCCAGCTCTCTGAATTGGGTGTCTGTTATGAAATGGTGTATTTCTGCTCAAGGAAATTGTGTTTATTTTACATTGTTACATTCAGCAAACCCACTAAGAATGGTTAGTACATTTTCAAAGAGGGCCACAGATTTATAGTACCATACCATAAATACTCTTTGAAATATAAGAGAATACAGATAACAAGGGGAGACCAGAGAGAACCATTCTCTTTCAGACTGTACCTCATCTTCTCTGCAAGGGCACAAACAGAGGAGTTTCAAATGTGCTGAAAGGACTTCAAAGCAAGAGTTCCATTAATATTTTTTATTATGTTGTGGTGAAAATGTCACCCCATACTTAGAAGACTTATCCTTACTCCTTCAGCTTGAGCACTTCTACAGAGCAGGCACCATCCAGGTCAGTGGGGAACCTGAGGCAAAAGTTACTGTCCAAGTTCTGGTGCCCCTGTGGTAGTCCTTAGAAGCCATTTCACAGCACACTGCCACACTGTGAGAGTACAGGACCAGATTAAGTGCAGAACACTTCATCCATCACTCGTCAAGTGACTGCAGCTGTTGTTGAAAATGTCAGCAAACCAGTGAAAACAATATGATTTATAGACTGCACTAAAGTGACTTCCAATTCTGTACACTGTCTGGATTGTAACAGGAAGAATTCAGTAAGTGTCTGTTACAAGAATACGCTTGGATCCTAATTTAATTTAATATCAACATACGTTTCTTATCCCTCATAAAGTAAATAGGAACCCTTAACAAGTATTGAAAATCAAAATCATTACTAGGAAATCAACAGAAACTAAGTGAGAGGATTTTTTACTGATGGAGTTTAAATAATTATCAGTGGAGCTGTTCTGTGAAACACTTAATAGGATAAACCACTGTCAAACAATCACACAGTACTCCCAGCACTGAGAAATGTAGGTGGTATTAGCAGGTAGCTAGTTAGTGTAGGTGAGCAAATGAGAAATAAACCACAGAAGACAACCAGTTCATCTGCAAGAACACAAGAAGATAAATGGTTTTTACAGGAGAAAGGTCACTTTTGAGTCTTTACAGCTGGAATGTTAAGCATCATTTGCTGTCATCAATATACAACTGCTTTCCAAAGCAGTGATAACTATTCTAAGCTGTTCTCATTTGCAATAGAAACAGAATTAACAATGGCATTTCAAGCTCTTTTCCCTTCCTTTCTCATGCTACTCCTTTTAAAATAAGTTTATCGCACCATTTATTCAGGTTTTGTTTTATTTTGGTTTGTTTTTTAATGAGCTGAAGGTGGCTTTAATTTTGAAAATGCTGAAGGCCACCAGGAGAAAGTTAAAAAAATAACTACACTTTTCAGGCTATTACATACTTCAAAACCATTGGCTTTTTCACTCTGATTTTTGAAGTTTTCCTACAGTTTCCACTACAAAGAAACTGTGTGTCTGAAACCCAGCTCCTGACCCAGGGTCAGCCTGTGATAATGACAGTGGTGGGTTGGCCCAGTTATCAGCTGAGCACCCACGCAGCTCTTGACTCACTTTCCCCTGCCCAGCAGGATGAAAGCGAAAGGGCAGAGAACAGGGGTGAGAAAACTCAAGGGTCAGGACAAAGACAGGCAACTCACTAACTAAGATCTGCTCTGTGAAAACCAGACTGGGTTTGAAGGACTTCGTGTTTAATTATCATTTTGGTAATGGGAAACAAACAAGCGGAAGACAAACCTGTAGAACACCTATACTTCTTCTTTGCCAGGCTCAGCTTCAGACTGCCCTCCTCACCCCTTGTCACTGCCGCAGTTACACTCAGTCCCTTCAGGGAGGCAGTGAGCAGCATGGGGGAGGGTGGTCACAGATGTAGCTGGTTCTTTCTGCAGCTCCTGCCTTTTTATGCTTTTCCTATTCTCCAGAGTGGATCTTCAGCAGACTTCAGCCCCTTTGGTGGTGTGCCTGCCCTGCCATGGAGCACCTTCTTCTCCTCTAACTGTGGTGTTCTCTTTGTAATTTATCATTATTTTTGTTCATTCCTCCTTTTGCTCCTCCGCCATTCCCTCCTCTGATGCCTCCCCCATCAGTATTTTCTGGTCTTAAGTATGCTTTCACAGAAGTTTGGTTGAAGGGCTCTCCTGTGTCCTGTGGTGGGGCTACTGCAGAGCCATCTGGAACCGGCTGTGTCCAGCACAGGGCAGGCCCTGACCTCCTTCCACAGAAGGAATCTCCCCTTCTGACAAAACCTTACCAGTGCAGTCACGAATTTTAATTTAATGCCAAGGCACAGGGAATAATGTCATTCTCTTCCTCTTAATGATATATTACCCAACCAACAGTTCTGTAGATGCCACCTCAGCTCAAAACTGTGAAACTTTTGGCAGGAAATTTTGCTGGATATACCTAGTGAGACTACAAGGCACGTTCGGCCTCCAAACTCCAAAAGTAAAACATGAAGTTGTGGGTGGAGGTACTCCCAGGTCAAGACAGGCGGGTTTCATCATAGCAAAGCTCCAGGAAGTGAAATAATTCACAGATAAAAATTGCTAGATGCTGTGCTCAGGAACGGGTACGATACAATACACCTTCCTCTTATCCAAAAGCAAATAACTTATGCAAGCTCTAACAGGGAACCTAAGTTTTGTACTGGCCCTGATTAGATGGGGGTGTTTCAAGCTCACTCTTTTTGCTGTGTGGCACCAGTTGGGTCAGCTAACTTTGAACTGAAGGGTTGTAAATCTGTTTTCTGGGACAAAAATATGTCAGAAGTCCAGGAAGCCCTGTAGCACACAAGGGATTCTAGCTGAATTTGGAAGAAAAAATAAAAAGAATTGGGGAAACTGATACTTATCCTTCACTGGCTGAATTGAATTGACCTCTCTTCTGTTTTAGGTAAGCACAAAATTAATTCAAGAGAATGGCATAGGCTTCTACAAATATTTTTCCAATTATCAATATTCCTGAAAAAAATATGTTGACTTAAGAGGATGAAAATAGCAACCGAAATCTCAACAGCCTTTCCATGTACAACCACTGCTAAAAGTTACATATCTATTGTATTATAAGAACCTATGATTGCCCTTTTGCATGTAAACTATTTGCAGTGCTTAACTAAAGGGATGGAAATTTTAATTATAATGATGTAATTGCCCTTTGAGTAATTGTGCATATTGTATTAAATTCAAAAGCTTTGACTTTGACTTACAGCAGCATCAGAAAATGTTTTGATTCTACAAAGCACAGTTGAAGACTTTCATCAGCCTACAGCCTTCAGGAACATAGGTCTCTTTCCAAAAATAGGTTAACTCCTTTTACCAAATGGAGAACACCTAAATCAAAACTCTTCAGTGTATATGTCTGCTATGTATATTGTGTGGCACAGAGTACTGCAATTAGTCATCCTTTCCCAGTGGTAATTAGTGGAAAAAGTTTAGACTTCAGGAACAGTATGTCTCTTTTCAAAACCTATCAATCATTTTTTAAATTTACGGATTATATAAAACATTCAGTGTGCTCCCAATCTGTTAAATCTTATTGTTACATCTAGCCTGAGGACCTCAGTTCACTGGCATTTTAACAATGCAGGGGGTTTGAAAATTCATGTGTGAAGTTGATAACCTTATTAACAGCTATAGTCTTCTTATATTTTTCTGTTTCCCTTATTTCAGGAGCTGAACATCAGAGTTAAGTGAGTCATTAGCATCCCTGTTAAGTAATATTTGATAAGGCAGACTTCCCCAGGCAAACATTTCAATTTTAAGCTCATTATTTTCTACAGTTTTAAATCTTTAAATAAGTAACTTTTACAGAAGAGATATTACATGGAGAGTTAAACCAGTCAAGAAGCTTGTGAAGTTTTATTTCTGAACACATAAACACTTTTGCTACTGTTCTGCAACTGTTGGCTGTTAATGTATTCATGTTTGCTTTTGAACAGAGCAAAATACTGCTTAGCCTCTCAAAGCATAGAAATCATAAATTAGAGTGTGGGGCAGTTATGATAGTAAAGGTAGCACTAGCTTCTGGTGACTGTTGTGAATTGGAAAGGAAGTGGTGGCAAAAACCCCAAAGATTCTGTTAGCCTTGATGACAGAAGTGGGAAAAATTGAAGGTATAATACCTCTTGTGGTGGTTCAAAGCAGCAGGGAAAGAAGCTGTTCATGTGAAAGTTTCAGGCTCTATCAATCCATTCATTTACTACAAGAATACAAGAAAAAGGTGCCTGGAATGAAACAGCCTGAAAACCTCTTTGTTTCTATTTATCTGGGAAATTGAAAGTGCTAGATAATGAACAGTAAACAGACTTGCTACTTATTGATCACAATAGTAGTAATGTGTGTGCATGATGACAAAAATAGTATGCACCATAGTCCAAGATGAAAACGGGGATTTTTCAAAGAAAGTAATACTTAACTTTATCAGAGAAGTTACTGTTAACCATATATTGTGTCTGAAATAAACCTCCACGTATGATGATCAAGGCTTACACATAATGTAACACAGGTAAACTAAAACTGTGTGCCACATAAATCGTCTGTACAGAATAATGTTGAGATCACTGAGATTAGCTACCAGATGCAACGGCATACTTTTCAATTGTTCTCAGTCATGGGATTCTCAGTCTAGAAAGAACTAGTTTCACGACATTCCAGTATCAGGACATCACCTCAATACCCTTCAATTTCCACAACCATGGCCAGTATTCTGCAGCTGTATTAGATGCACGTGTGACCTTTGTGGATGTGTGTGAGGTAGGGAAGGGGAGGCCTGTGCTGCACAGGATGGGAAATCCCACTGACAACATAAACTTTGTGTCACCCTGCAACAGGTAAATAAAAGTAAATGTAATAAATCATGTAGTTTTTATGTGATGTCATTAAATGAGCCGTAGGAATCATGATCACAGGAAGCAGCAGAGCAGCATACTGCACTTTCTTGCTTAGCAGAACTTGCTGCTAGTTTTCATCCTATCATTTACAGGCATCTTGCTGAACACTAACTTATTGTAATGAAGACCTGCACGGACAATTATACCTTAACCCTAGCAAGGAGAAATCCTCAATAGTCATAAACCCAGGTCTTTGCAGTGAAGTCTTTCTCATTGCATTCAAAATAAAATCAGACAATATGCTTGTAGAGAGGCAGACATGTGCACCCTTCTATCAGGAGGCAGGTTTTAAATATGGCAATGATATTTCCAGCATTTTGCTATAAAAAGCAATAAGCCAGAGTGGAAGTGTCTCAAACCTGGCATTCAGCAACTTGCAATAGACTCAGAATTCTGTTATTTTATATCTCTTACTAGTGAATTATTTCCATTCTTACTGTAGCTATTGTTGCTATGGTTCCCTATGTTGGAATACGTTTATCTGCACATTCCCTTTTGCTGAGGTTACCTCATATGACAGCGAAATGAAAGGAGACACACGCTTGAAACCTTCATCCTCCAGGATCAGAAAGTCTATGGTCTGCTGATGTAAAGTACTTCAGAATAATGACCTCAAACACACTACCAGGTAGTCAGAGTGATGTATGATGTATCTTAGTTTTGTAATGGAATGTCTTATAAGTGCATTGGCTCAGCTCCGAAAAACCTGGTTCATTTTTATAGCACAGAAAGTTCATCTCTGTTATAAGATTTGGTGCTAGACAAAGATTTTTCAGCTCGGTCCGAGCCAGTTAGCACAGATCCCAGAAACGGCATTGTCTCCTGTTCTGCTTGGGCAGTCTCTTTGTCCTGACTCAAAGTAGCTTTCAGTGTTCTAGTGCATTCTGAGATACTGGCTGGCATCCTGAAACTAGCAGAATTGTGTCAGCATGACTCTGCCCCACCACTGGTAAACTCAGCCTCATGCTGCTACTATTGCTTTACTGCTTCCAGCAGACAAACCAGTTTGTAAGGAGGTCCTTGGATAGCTTCATAGTAATCCTTGGAACAGTACTGAATGTGTTCACTGACCACGAGCATGGTCGCTGGCAAGAGCAAAACAGAGCCGGTGTTAGGGCAGTCCTTTAATTAAAAAGAGAGCTGTGAAGAACACATCAGTTAGGGTTCAGGATCTACTCTTCAGTGAATACTTTCCCAACAAAGTACAGGGTTGCTTCTTTCACCAGTGTTCTGGTTACATGCTGTAAGAAGAGATGTACTTGGTACAGAAAGAAAGAGGCTAGGATGGCCATCAATACACCAGGTGAGCCAGGTTCACTTGCAAATTTCAAGTGGAAACAAAAAAAAAAAACCAAAACCAAAACAAAACCAAGAAATCTCCCCAAAAAACCCCACCCAAACAAACGAAAACCCCAAACAAACAAACAAAAAAAGAGGGGGAATGGACAAAAGAAAGAAAAAGTATTTATTTAATTCTCAGTGTCTCCCCTCCTCAGTAGCTCAGTTGTACTACTCACTGCTGGGTGAGGCAGGAGGCAGGTCTCCCACACAGAGCTTCACAAGGACTGACTTTAGAGTTTATTCTCTTATGCCCATGGTGAATACTGCATAAAGCCCCATCATAGCACAAAAAGTGCAATAAACCCCAATGGGAGAGGTATTTTTTTGAACTCCTCCTGCCCCCTATAGTCAAGCAAAAGCCAGTCAAAAATTCTCTCTCCTGCCTTTTGAGATATGGGAGAATTTTCAGTCCAATCCCTTCCTCTTCCTTTTCCATGCAACACTGACCTAATCATGCTCAGTGCAGTAGAGTCACACAGAGCAAACAATGTTTTGTTGGGGCAGAATTCAGCCATGTTTATTTATATAGCTAGACTAATCACTGCAACCTTCTGATGGTCACCATGTGTCTGGCAAGCTTCAGCTGCGGTGTTCTGGGAAGCTACAGCCTTGCTTTCTCCCATGCATTCCCCTCTGCAGCCCCGAAGGAGAGAGGGAGCACTGGGAGACAATGAAAACCCAGCTTCTATATCTACATATTAGAACAGCTGAACTTTTGCTCCCTCCTTATTCTTCCTGTCCACATCCTGCAAATCCAGTAACTGCTTGAGACTGTTCTTTATGTAGAATACATTCTGAGGTGAAACATTCGTAAGAGCTAGTGCTGCACACATTTTCACATGAACTATCGCACTTAGAAACAAATGCTATTTAAAGTGGTTTGTCCCAGGAGTCTTTCTCAGTTAGCACAATACACTTTCCCAGAAGGGGTTCAATTCCAGGTCTTGAACTTGTCCCACGCTCCCAGACCTCATGAGCCAAAGAGAGTGGCAGAATCATTAAGCCCAAACCCTAGCTGAGAGCTGGTACTGTGATAGCTTAATTATGAGCCATTTGAAAACGATGGTTTTGTATTCAAAGGGGGATTCAAACTTGGCTTTTGTCAATCAGAAGCCCTGCTACCTCAAGGAAAGGAAGCAGTGCTCTAACCACTCCTGGGAAAGAAAACAACTGTCCATTGCACTTTTTCCCTTCCCAAAGAAACACCCCAAGGAGATCTGTAATTATGAACAGGGGGAAATTTGAAAAAGCAAACTGAAAACTACAAAAATTTTTGCTATTCTTACTAATTTTTTTTGTAAAGCTATCTAGAAACCTGAAGGACTTCAACAGGGACCTGATTTATTTTTTGTAGTGCTAAACAGCTGCCTTTTGTGAAGAGTGTCCAGTTTGGAATGATATAGGCATTGAAGTTGATAGGGAATATAAGAGATGTAGAGGGAAGGATGCCTTGGAATAGAAGACCCTTTGTTTTTGAATATTTTCCTCTCTCCTCCTGTACTCTAAAATTATCTGGCAAACAATGCCAGATGATTTACAGCTGTCTGTTTCCTTTCAAATCAGTGATGCTGCACTGATTGGCACGTCTGGGGAAACCCATGAAGGTAGTGACAATCTAATAACTGCAATCATCTGCTTCAGGCTCAAGAAAATTTCTTGTCAAAGGTTTTCAGTCTGGCTTTAGAAAGTATTGTTATGATTTTCCTATGTTCAGGAATGAGGTTTGAGAATCAAGAGCTCAATTTTGGCATTATTATTTGTATTTAATATTCAAGATAGAAGTCATGGGTTCTCAGGAAACACTTCTGTTAATGTTCTGAGGAAGGAGGACAGAATCACCCTCATCACCCTTTCCCTATTTATGTGCTACTGAGTTTCCCAAACGTCCATTACAAAGAACAGAAGCTGGAGTTTTGCCTGTTGTCTGGGAATTTCAGAACATGGACCAGAATAAAACTTGATATCATGCGGCTTCCATGCATTCAAAGATAATTGATACAGAAAAAGGCTATTACCATGCATCCCCAGCAGAATTTCCATTTCATCTGTTTCCATTGTTCATGTATGCACAAGTATCTGTCTGCAGAAAGAAACGACTTAATTTTAAGATCAGACACAGACAGGTTCTTGCAAAATCAATTTTAAGGCTAGAAGGAACCCTAATAATCTCAGACTTAATCTCCTGCATGCAAGCGATAGGGTTGTCAGACGACAGATCCGTGTATTTTCTGCTTCTAGCAGATATTCAAGGTTGATACAAGAAGTACCTCAAGAAAATGAGAATCATTAAGAGAGATCTTTTGACAGATAAATGGAATGGCCACATTGCCATCTCTTTAACAGCTGCCCGATGTTTTTGTGTCTCTGTTGCAGCAGACCATGATTAACTGCAATCAGTTCATGTATTGGTACTTATAGACTGGCAATTAATTTGGGCAAAGCACTGATCCTTATCTCAGTGATTCAGTAGCCAGTCATCTACTTTTGATAAACTGTGGAGGAATTTGTGATTAAATGCTTTATTTTTTTTTCCAAGTTTCAGAGCAATACTCCCTAATTATACACTCATCCATTAATTCACAGATTTTTATACAGTGCAAGAGTTTGCAATGTCTTTTTAACAGTTTTGGAGCTGAAGTTCAGGATTTGTTCTCAGATGGAAGGCCTTGTATATCTTCTCTGATAATGAAAAATGGCCAAGAGATCCTGGATAATAGCCCTGATACTGAGGGCAGTAGAATTGTCCCAGTATGATGACCCCGCTGGGCTGTTTGGTTTTAATGATACAGAGGATAAAACTGATGTGCTTCAGGCTCAAGCATTATATTGCTTCAGGGCATTTCTTTGCGGGGAACAGTCATGAGCAAACACATTTGGTACTTAATCAATGATCTTTTAATTTTGAGACCTCCCCACCTCCTAAAGGAGACAGCCTTCAGGGAATAGGGAATGAAATGGGGTCACTGAATTATGGTTTAAAGCCTTTCAGCAGATTGAAAATAGTTTTCCAATACTAACAATTAATTTAATCTCTGCCTACAGAGGCTTTCTGGGCTAGTACTCAGACAAAACCTCTATTGGTATGAGAAGATAAGAGAACATATGATAAAGATTTTTCCTGTTAAGCCTTCTGAAAGATTAGCAGTATCAACAGTGATTTATGCTCTTGCAGTTTCCATTTGCAACCTTTACTTTAACCTCTTCAAATCTTTGCTATAACACTTATAAACCTGATAGAGTGGATTTTTAGAATATGGAGCAAGCTAGGAGTTAAACTGGGCTCTAGGAACAAAGAATCTGCTCTTTATTATTTTTATTTCAGTGAGACATAAATTTCAGGAGATATATTTCAGAGTATATATTCCAGGATTTAATTCATCCCTTGGGTCCCAATAATGCTCTGATTTACACTCCACATAATCCCCTAAATGAGTGCTCCTACTCCACTCCCTATCTCTAGCTACCAGTTAATGCTGTTCTTGTTCTTCTATCATGACTCTCCCTCAAGGCTGTGTGAACCCTCTTGTTAATCAGAACAGAGATGGTGTGTGTTCCTGATGGGCAGAAAA
>WEKY01062269.1:2393-33163 GCA_013390045.1 Picathartes gymnocephalus
TTTTTTTCTTTAGTGCATCTACAGCAAAGAGCTTTAACCAAATATATTTATAGTAAGTTTTGTGATCCTGGTACTTTCATGCCAAAGTACAAACTTGTCATAGTATCCTGCAAGTGTGAAACTGTAACTGAGAAACTAAAGAGCTGGGTGCTTCTCTACTCATGTTTCAGCATAAAGTGTAACAGCAAAAAAACATGGACAAATTCTCTGTCAGCCTCTGGAGATAAATTCACTGTTTCTTTGACAGGAGAAGGACTGTTACAGCATTGGTTTGTCCTATTGCCACCCCCAAAACTCAGGGTCTCTGGGAATTGTCATGCCTGGAAGACAGAGATCATTGAAAAATGGCTTTGGTTTGACAGTCTACTTATTCAGCCATCTTACTCTTGTGGCCATGCCTCGAGTGCATGCTCCTTGCACGTAGTTAGAACAACCTGACAGCTTAAATTCTTATTTTAATCCTACTTGTAATTTCTGTGAAAACCTAAGGTGTTGCTGCCAACTTGGTCTAATAGGCATATTGCTAATCTGCAGTCTGAGAAGTGCAATTTCTACTTCTTCCTCTACCACATGATGCGAAAAGTTTATGTTTCAGATGCTGTTTTTGCAGAATGGAAGGCAGTGAAACTTATTTACTCCTCAAACCACTGCAAATTTATCAGTCAGTGTAAAAGAAAATGTTCTGTGACAAGAATAGACTGTGTTTCCTATGGATATCTGTATTGGAGTGGGGTTTAGTTTTGTCTAACAAGAAGCAAATACTAAAAGAAGTTTTATCTTACTTAGATGCAGTTATAACATCTCTCCCAAGTGCAAATCAAATCAGGGTTGAATTCACGCTTTATCTTTTCCTTAACATGGGCACCAAGAACGTCTCTCCACTATGCAATTTCTCAATATCTACACCTTTGGTAGAAGTGAGTCATCCATGGCACATCTCCCCCTCCGCAAAAACGTGTGTAAATATGGCCAACTCATTTAAAACCTTCTGGAAGGACTCACATATACATATGCACTTGGTGTAGGATCACAGAAGTCTAAATTCTGTAAGGAACTGGGCAAAAAAATACAGAGAAAACACCATCCCTGATACGTAGCCATTGAATCTAAGATACAGAATGACCATACAAACCAGGTTATACAATTTTACTGTAAACTTTATGTTGGCATTCATTACCTTAACAAAAAGAACCCATAATCTCCAGTCCATTTAAAATATTTGTATTACATTACATTGTGTCAATGTAATACATTTCAGCTATCTTTCTTTCTTGATATCCCTACTCCTTTAGAAAGAAAGCCTTTTACAATTCAGGTGCACTCCAAAGAATGGCCTCTGAACCTGGAGTTTGAGATGTGGTGATAGATCATCTCATAGGCTTCCAAACTGAGCAGGCACAGGAAGAAAAGTTTCCGCTGGTAAAATGCTTTAGATAAGATAAGATGAGGGCTACTTTTAGGTCAGACACATCGGCATGGTCCTGGGAAGAGTAAGGAGGAACCTCCTGCATTAGATGAGTGATCTCTTCAGTAGTTCCAGTCCTGGTGGATAGCAGTGACCTCTGGCTATCTGCACAAGCACTCTGCTGATAGCATAACTGAAGTGGGTTCTGATTTATTCAGAGCTCATCTTTACCTGGCCCTTATATGCTCCTGAAACACTGCCGACAGAATTTACTTTTCCAGTGAGTTTGTATATATACTCCCACACATATGTGAAAGTGTGTCTTGTATCACACAAATGCACGTGTATATTACTAGCAGAAAGCAATTGTCTTTTAAGTGATGATCCATTCTCCTCAGTAACCTGACTCTTCTACAGAAAATCCTCCTAGGACACTTTTGACTTCAGACATGATTCAAAAGTCTGTTTAATACATATTTGAGGATTCTCCCTTGGCATGCATTATAATACTGACTTCTCAAATTAAATCAACTTTAAGAGGAATTACTAGACGTAAAATTGTCCACTCTGTGTCCAGACTGTGCCTAGGAAAAGTGCATTTCTTAATTATAAGAATCCTCTGGTAAGCTTCACCATAATGTTCTTAAGAAAGGACGCTGAATTCTATGTAAATTACGTAATAAAATCAATTCAATGATATGGTTGAGTCATCCAGACCAAAAATCAATAGGTTAATGAGTTTTAAAACAAGCAGAATAACATACAGCTCTCTATAATGTTGATAGCCTGAAGATCCATTAAAGTATTATCATAATTTCAGTTCTACCAATAATTTAGTTTACAACTCTCTCTATAAAACTCTTTCAGAAAGCTGATCAAAGTAAATTCAAAGACCACCACTACTCAACAAGAAAATACTTTGTGTTGCCAAGTTTCTGGGAAAAATATAAGTGAATGATAGCCAAAGGAATTGGATATTTTTCTTCTAGTTACCAAAGCATATTTTAGAACTGCCCTGTGCTAATAACTTCTGCTTGAAATATTTTCTTTTGTAACTGGATCTTAGATACTTTTCTCTTTGTCAGTCACTTAGGCTTCAAGTTTAAATATGCAAGAACACAAAGCACAACAAAAGAACACACTAATCTTACTCTGTCAAAAGCAGATCCTCTTTCTTATTCCCCAAGGCCAGGCAAAACAGAGCTGGGATAAAACATTAAATACAGTGGAGCAAGCATACATATTTTCTTATCTATTGCTGAAACACAGACCTGATATGTAAGAAAAAATACTCCACACAATTTTTTCTTTCTCTCAGTTCCAGCCGATTGCAAAAACAAAGAAGTAAACACATTCCCTTAAAACTACATGAGAAAATTGTCAAAGAGTTTTCAATGCAATCCCTAATTTTGCTGGAGTGGGTAGAGCCACCTGCCATTCTGCTGCACACTTGGCTGGTAATCTGTGCATTGCACAATCTTACAGAAATCTGTGAAACAGTGTGCTCAGTTGTGAATCTAATCATGTCCTCCCCTTGGTAAAAGCACTCCTTCAATAAATTGAGGTCCATTGGATTTTCAGCCCCTTGGCTCACTTGCAAGTATAGTGACATAAACAATTGTAGATAGAACATGGAATGTCTTTTTACAGGCAAACCATTTCCTTGTTAAATACTGCACACAATACATCTTTTTAAAGATGCTTTTTCTTTTATATATTTACTCTGGCAAAGTGTAGCCGTGAACATTGTAGCCTGCTGGACAAATTTCCCAGAAAGTATAACTGAAAAACTGGAGTTCTTAAAAACCTATTATCTGCAAAGAGACACAAGGATAAAGAAAAAACTCATCATTACAGCTGAAGCTCTGTAAGTCAGTTATTGCTTCTATTGTACTTTCAGTGTATCAGTTAACAATGTTTTGGGTTTTTTGTTTTATAATTATAATTTTTTTTTTAAGGACACAGTTCTGAGCATACACACCAAGGAAAATAATACTTCCATTCTACTGAGATGGAGATGTAAACATGTAGTATAATGGATGAGTAATGATAATAAGATGGTTTTCTTCAGGGGAAAAAAAAAAAAAAATAAAACCAAAAGAGTGTGAAATCATGGCAGAACAACTATCTGATAGCTCATTCTTCAAAATGGAGTTCACTAGGTTCAAGAAAGACCTTTCTGCATTGGAAACCAAACTAGCAGTCTTATTTTGAAGTCCTATTTTGTATGACCTCACCTATAATGAAAATACTTCTGGTGCAAAATTTCTGTAGGATTAATAAGACACACTTTTCCTTTATCTGTTACAAGAGACTAACATCAGGCCTCAAGAGTAACATGTTATCATATACCACACTGCACAGAAAGTCTTCCAAATTAGCCACTCAAGGATGTTCTGAGGGGCTTGTATCAGAAATGAGGATGATATGGAAAGTAATGGGCAGACTTATTTGTAATGGTGGTTTTTGCCACTTATACGGCAAAAAAAAAAAAGGTGGTTTTTTGTGACTTATATAGGTATATGCATATGAAGAAAAACATGCATTTGTGCACGCATCTAAGTAGGCACAATGGTCTGAGGCGTGTTTCTCACTTGGTATAAAGTTGCTTTTCAGCAGAAAGAGAAATGGGTCAATAATATCTGTTATTGCTCTCTCCGCATGAATTAAGTCATCTTTCTACCCTGTTTTCCCCTCTTGCCTGAAATATTCGGTGCTGTCTTTTCAATACCCAGATGATTACATCTAATCATTAGAAATTACCAAATTTTTTTGCCTGAGACACAATTTTTGAGTGATTGTCATATCAAATTCCAGTTATTATCCAAGTACACATCACCAATGCCACTCCAAAATAACTCAAAACTGAAAGAGTGTAAAGTGTCAATTTTTTTTTTTTTTGGTTTGTTGAAGAAAATAGTGGAAAAGAGCATGCATCAAGCTACAAACAGAATACTGATTTATTCACAGAACATCTGATGATATGCAGTTGTCCTTCCAGTTTGTATATCTTCTTTGACGAAAATGAAAGCAAAAGTTTTAAATTCTTTTTCCCAATGAATATCACTGAAAATCTGATGGTGGCATTGAAATCCTTACAATGGTAAGAATGTAGTCTGAAAAAAAGTTTCTGAATTTAATTAGCTAGAGCAAAAATCTTCTTTTAAATTTTACCAACCAATATGTTAACAAACAAATATTTAAGTACTTGAGTTTTTTGGGAAAGAAAAAAAAATCAAAAAACGTATAATTGCATGCAGATTTAGTATCAGAGATTATTCAATTTTCTACCAGAACAATAAATTACACAGGTTGTTTTGGATATTCAAGGTGATCAGTTTACACCCAATAAGAGTAATTAGTTTACACTTAAACTAATAAGAGAGTGAGACTATGGAATCTACTGCAACTAATATCTAAGGAATAAATATATCTAAAATTCAGATATTCTCAGAACACTTGGTTTAATAGCCTCAGTTCAGGACTGCAGTTAAAATTCATTGAAAAAAGAAAAAATAATACCACAACACATTAACAGTGTTACTTTCCTCTGATCTGGAACCTCCTACCAAACTGGGGCCTGAGCATTTTTCCTTTGAAGGTGTTCATGGGTGAATGCATGAAGTGAACATAAACAATTTAATAGATTCTTAGCATACGAAGTATATTTGTCTGGAGGCAAATTAAAGTCTCTAGGATCAAATCAGTAAGCTCTGAAATAACCTGGGGAATTAGAGGTAAAAAGAACTACAGGGTTGTGTTCTGTGCACCATTTGATAGTGGTCTGTGGAGAATTCATGGGTCAGATGGCAGTCTCTTCTCCTCGGTCCTGATTCTCTGAAGGGAAGAAGTAGTAAGAGAATCAGGTGACAAAGAAGATGTAGAGGATGCAGCAGAGGAACAGAACAGATGGGTGTGGGAGACGAAATGTGGTGCAAAAGTGACAGCGCAATCATTGCATTCTAGACAACTAAAAATACACAAATACATTTATATTTGTTTCCCTTGCTGCAGTTGCCAGAAAGATGTCACATAATCACAAGTAAAAGGTGAGGTGGCACACACAAAGAGAAGTCACGATAAGTGAGATGCATCAGCCGCTTTCATCTTTAAATGATTCTCCCACTTTTGAAAGCCAGAAGGCCTGGGGCTTTGGAATTTTGTGACTCCATACAGGAAAGGAATTGTTACAGTCCTTTTGTGATGTTTTGCAGGATAGTCTTGGACAAGATCAGCTGTTATAACAAATATAGGAAAAAAGGTATAATTTCTAAGATGTGAGCTATTTAAGATCTTCAAGGTGAAATCTTCAAGGTGAAATCTTACACATCAGGAATTGTCAAGTAACAAATTAAAAGTTTGAGGTTAGTTTTAGTGAACAGAATCATTGCAAATGCCAAAAACTAGGGCTTCTTTGTAGCTACGTGAATAGTTTTTATAAAAAAAGTCACATGAAAACTGCTTTGTTCAGTGGTTAAAAAAGCCATCAGATAAATGGGGAATGCACCAGTGCTTTCTCTCAGTCCTCAGCTATCCCTCATATTGACTAAATCCACAGTCTGAAAAGGGCCACGATTTCAGCATGCTCTGAAAGAAATATAATTTTCTTCTCATTCCTCTATAAATAGGGTAGACTAGCCCACCATAGAAAGAACTCAGTGTATAGCTGGGAATAAATTTACATTAGCTGAAATGAATCAAAGACTACACCCTCAGTTTGCTGAGCACGAAGTAGGCTTCTGTGTTTTGTATTCTCCCTGACCCAGCTCAAAATATTTTCCTAGTTTGTATGTTGCACTGGCTGCCTGGAGTTCTCAGTTTAGGATCAAAATTTCTTTGCCCTTGGTCTATCTTCCCTTTATTTTAAAAGAAAAAATAAGGACACTGACAGGAGCAGTGAAAGAATCCATCATAATTTAATGGTAGTTTTATTATAGCTGAGGTGTTTTAAGGACACAAGCAAGATAAGCTCCATAGAAAGAGATAGAATCTTTTACTGGATCAACAAATACAGCTGGAAGGGTATACAGATCTGGAGACATGAATGCCCTCCTGCAAGCTTAAAATGGAAACAGACAGCTGGTCTGAAATATTTATTTACAAATTGAATATACATATTAAAAAATATTACATAATAGAAAGTTTGAATTTTAACAAAAGAAGTATATATTTTTTTAAAATAATGACAAATATCCTGGATACCTTACTAGCTAAAGGATACATAATTTTATCTAATTTAAGTAGTTTAAGACTGTTAGTTTTACTGTGTTTCCATAATTTTTGATTTCTGATGTTTCACTCTGCAAGTTTAAGCTGCCTCATTTAACTGAAGCATATTGGGTCTCATTTCAGCTACAATATGGCAGAAATAAAAGGGACATGTGTTAGTCTACAGCTTTTCTCATGGAAAACTTTCTCTCCCAACTAGGTTTGCTGAGAAGATCCTATGGCTTTCTTATAATATCACACATTTTTGAGTGCTATATGCTGCTTTCTTTTGGTGTCAGATTAATCAGTATTTATTTCCTTTTCCTTTGTCCTCAACATCACAGCCATTTCTTAGGAAAACATATATGTTTTCCAACGATAATTATTTACCCAGATTGGGGTAATATCTTGTCCAGGTTTTTGGCCAGGATGGAGTTGATTTTTTTCAGATCCCATGAGGGGGCGGATCCTGAAGCCACGTGGGCTTGTCTGGGTTATCCTATGCAACCTCACCTCACTACTCAAGGGTGGATGTAGGGGATTCTTCCAGGGAGAAGAAGGTGGGGGTAGCCACAGTTGGAGAAGAAAGCATGGAGCACAGAGGGTCTGTCCACAACTAGTTTTCATTGATCAGGACTTGTGAGCATTTTTGCTTGTAAAATCACCCTCTTTTATACACTTTTATTGCCAATATTGTTGCAGCTACTGTTCGTTTTTCTTATCTCATTGCTATTCCCAGGAAATTGTTCTTATCTCAGCCTGTGATCTCTGCCTTTGGAGTCTCCCACCGGAGAGGTGGGGAGGGGAGGGGTGGCTTGTGGTTTGAAGTGCTGTTCCTAAACCAGGACAGCCCTCATTGCAGCCTGACCTGGGGCTGTGTTTCCACCCCTGGTGCGGTTGGTTCTGGGTGTACTGCACACCCCTCCTGGTGAAACCACAACACATCTAAAAATGGGTCAGACACAATCTAAATGCAGAAGATACAATCTGCTCTCAAGAGGCAGCAAACAACTGTAGCCTGGTAAATGTGATTTTTGCCATGACCAGCAAAAAGTTGCAGATCTTTTGTTGCTCTGGTCTTATAGTTCATCTAGGTTTGCTGTGGCTGCAACTGGGTTCAGGCTGGTTTGACAGCTGCTGAAAGGGGTGGTACCTGTGGGCTGTCCAGCTTTAGCTTTTCTTATGATCCCCAGAGGCACTGTCCTGACCAAGGCAGGAGTCAGCAGGTGACACACAGCAGCCCGGGTGCAGAGCTGAGGCTGGGGGAGGCCTTTGTGCCACGCGGTGGCTCTAGATGAGAGCCTCTGAGAGGGAAACAGGGGCTATGAGGAAAAAAACCAAACAAAAGTAGCCCTACGGGGAAGATCAAAGAGGAAAAACATCCCTGTCATGATCTTCATACTTCTTCCAGCAAAGACCTCAGTGTGCTTATTGCTATCCCCTCCTGTTCTCCCCTACTTTCTCTAGGAAGACAGAAACCATCACCCTTAGGATGGGAAGGGATACGAGAAGGGTGAGCTCCACACCACAAAAATAAACACTAGGATAGGTGGGGGTTTTGTTGGTTTTGTTTGTGGTTTTGTGGCTTTTTGTTTGTATTTGTTTTTTTGTCTGTAGAGCAATTTAAATGGTATTATTAGAATTTTCTGTTTTAATTAAATAAGCCATGTTGTTAAGTCTGCTAAAAGAGATTGTTCTGATTGCACACAAACATTTTAGCCTATGTATGCTTTTTTATTCCCTTTTGCACACAGCAAGATTTTGAGCCTAAAAAAGAAAAGCGGATTCAAATACACATTAGAACAAAATACTGCTTTTAAATTCTGCATAATTGGAAAATAATTCCTTGATTTAGCAAAATAGATCTTTAGAGAGTAGATGGTCGAAAAAAGTTTCTCAATAGGACTTAAGAATGAAGTATTGTTGTAGAAGATCTGTGGGCTGGGCCTTTATTTTCTCCTTCATCAGACATCAGCTGTACCTCAGTTTTCTGGGCATGTGATTGTAACATATATGTCATGCTTCAGTTCTCAGCCTTTTAGGTACAATCCAGAACAATGGGGGTTTTTTATAAAGATAAGAATAATAATCAGCCTTGTAATGGGGATGAAATAAATGCATGCTATTCTATTTTGCTGGTGACTTTTTCCAGATCAGGGAAGATTTTTCCATTGATTTTCAATAGCTATGGTGGAGAAGAAATTATTGGCAAAAATTAAAATATAAAAGGATTAAATAAGGAAGGCATTGTTAAGAATGCAGTATTTGTAAAGTATCATCTTGCACAGTCCCACAACGTGAGGATAATCTTCATTTTTGTATATGGTAATTTAATGTGTTTAAAGGTAAATACTCGCAGACTGTGCTGACAAGCTGAGAAATTTTAGCCTGGCAAACAACAACTTTGAAATGAATTTGAATGTTCACAGTGGATAATGAGCTAAATGCAAGTTCCCAAAAGAGAGAGTTAGAAGTATAAAGAGGGGAATCTTGTTTAAAATTAGGGGGCAATATGATCTTACTATAGGTGCAAGCACCCATATGGATTGCAGTGCTCTTGGTTATAGTTGAAATTGGAGAAAGTTTGTAGAAAATACAGGAGAAGGATTAAAAGATTTGGAAACAGGCACCCTTGAGGGTTTTAATCAGTTTATCAAAGACATAAAAGGGATAAATTTAAGCAGGATGGTGTAAATGCTTGCATGTGTGGGTGAATGACTGTCGTGCATCCTGGAAGTATCTCCTGGCAAACAAAACTTTGATCAAGTGTTTTCTAATACAGTAGACAAAAGTGTAAGAAAATTCAATGGCTGGAAGATGAAGCAAGACAAATTTAGAGTGATAGAATAAGGCTCCAATGTTTAACAGTGGAGATAATTAGCTAGAGAGTACTGTGATGAAATTGTGGTTGGTTTTCTCTGGAAATTTTAATTAAGACTCAGCATAATTTTCTCCCCACACTCTTAATTCTGCAGGAATTACTTCTAGTAAATGCTATAACCTTTGTTATTTGACAGGTCAGCTTAGATGATGATGATGATCGTTTTTTTCTGGCTTTGCCGTCTATGTTGAATAATCATTTATCTCATATTCTCATTTTTTCTCATTCAAATATTTTATTTTAACCTTTGTCTTCTTAACTCCCTATCCCTGGACATAGCCCCTACTTTTGTCTGCTGGCCTTCACTCGCTTCTCTTGGGCCCTTCACATTGCAAAACCCTGTTCACATAAGCATTTTGATTCTTTGGCTCACTACCCGAACAAAAGCAAGTCAGTAGATTCAAGCTGTAAGAGGTCAATAATATTTTGCCAAAAGTATTACCTCCCCAAAGAGCTAATGGCTAACTTGCATAACTATATATTAGGGACCTGAGAGTAGGCTGGATGTGATTAGAAAAATTATTCCAATATGTAAAGCTTTTTTGGCTTTGGTTGTATGAATTGTCATGTTATTTTACCAGGGGTTTGTCTTGAGAACCTCTGTCTCCAGTGGTGCCCTGTGAGACAAAAAAATGTCAATGAATTAGTTTTTTTTAAAATTAGCAGTCTTAGAATTTTCTTGTTTTAAAAAGAAAATAAACCTTTACTACAGCAGAAATGCTGGTCTGATGTAAGTTTTCTGAACAGTAAGTGGATGAAGATCCAAATTGGGTTTTCACTGTGTCAGGTGCCATAGTAGCAGCCAAACAAAAGCATTGCATAGCCTTAGGTCTGACAGTCTGTTAAGTGAATTTGTATGCACACAAGAAGAAGTGTCTTTTTGAAACATGAAGATGCCTGAGAGAGACTCTGGAAAGGTTTTACAGCCATTTAATAGTTCAAGACGTTATTTGTTCAATAACAAAAGAAAAAGGCTTAGAGACCAATCAGATTTTCATGGACAAAAGCTAGGCTCTTGTCCTGAGGGGAGAAAGGATCATAGGCAGTGATTTTTGTGTGTGTCAGGAAGAGATGCAAAAAAAGGGTTTGACAGCTGGAGAAGCAAGAGAAGAGCTGCTCATTCTATCTCATCTATTTTGTATGCTTTTATACCCATTTTATCTGAGTGTGATTTCTAGCTCTTTCCTCCTCTCTCTAATGAATGTTTCATTCTCTTTTTACACTTGTCTTAGCACAAAAAAATAATTCGTGTTCCCACTTAGTGCTTTTCCTGTCCTGCTGTCCTACACCACTCTCAATACTGAACAACAACAGCTCCCTAATTTTCTAATAAGGATGCAAGTGCATTCTCATTTTGGTCACTTTTGTGTCCATGTGACTGCTGTAGTCTCCCCTGTAGTCCATGTGTTTGTTTTATCAGCTGTGCAGAAGCTAGTGAGAGCTGATTACAAGCATGAACATCCACCCCTCTACCCTGAAGGAAATAGTACTTGTCAGGAAAAAAACCTAGCTAAATGTTCCCCTAGTAGCGTAAACACTGCCTTAAATTCCCAAAGGACTTAAAACATATTTAGTTCTCCTGTTTGGTACTCTCATGATTTTGTTTTGCTTCTACTCTTCAAAAGCGCACTAAGAAATCTATCTGAAGACGTGCCCATGTGGTAGTTCTGTGGCCAGAGCTGGCTGTGCACTTGGAAAAATATCTCAAAGAGAGAACTCCAAGAATTATAGCAGTGACAATAGAAGGGGACAGATACTAATCTCCAAGCTATCTTGCAGTTTAACTGTTTCTTCCACCTTAGCATACTACTGTTTTTGAAGGAAATTGAAGGGACAAGATGATGAAACACAACTAATTTTGAATGACACAAGGCAACCTTTTGTAGCTGTTCTTATGAACAGAACACACGAAGAGGCTGCTTTGTGACCATCAGGCTTATATCCTCTAGTTTATTAGAAGTAAGATCTTTTATAGTGCATATTGTGACAAGCAATACATGATTGGCTAACAATCAAACTTTATAACCTTATAGGCTAAATAGTGTAAATAATTCTTTACACCAATCATGAACAAAGCACGTACAAGGCAGCAGGTGCACTTGCTTATCTACTTGTTTAGGATTCTTTCTCTTACTGTAGTAGTTCAGAGTGTGTGAATGTTTACACTTAACACAGAGAGACAGGCTGCTGCTGAAAATCTTTCTCACAGGCAGAACCTCTCTGTAATAGAGAATTTCTGTTCATTTACATCCATAACCTTTCTTATCTGTTCAGCTACAAGGTTGTAATATGGGCTAAAAGATGTCACTTATTTACTTACGTCCCCTATGACTGTGAAAAAACCTCCCATAACCCTAAGCAGAACAGTGAGCCTCTCTTGAAAAGAACATAGATGTAACTGTAGCAATGCCTACTTTATGTTTTTAGTAGTTTAGTCCATTCAGGAGTTGGCTTTAGCCAAATGGTTGAACTGAATCTAGGCTGCTGGCCTGGGGTTGATGTATACCAGCAAAATTTTCTGAGTATAAACAAAGGATTTTTTTGCATATGGGAGGATGATGGAACAAAAAGCATAGTTTACTTTTGACAGGGATTGGGATGATATTTGTGGCATAATGTTTTGTTGGCCTGGCAAAACGTTCTGAGCGTTGGCCTGGCAAAAATTCTGAGCATTGGCCTCTTAAATGTCATAGAGTTTTTGTAGGAAAGATTTTTATTAGGAAATGTCAAAGCAAATATCTAGGCATGGGATGGCTCAAAGCTGCCTGTCATACATACAATATTGATGGATTCTTGGCTGTGTCTTTTGTTAAGTAAATGAGAATACTGGCTTCATGAATTCTGGTTACATGTCTAAATGCAAGAGCTGCCCACGCAAAACCTGTGTTGGAACTTTCTAAGCTGACATGGTCGATAGAAGTGAGAAGTTCTGATTCAAAATAAAGAATCAGGACATCTGTTTCAAGTTTCGTGCTTTTGGGGGAAAATGATGGAGGGAGAACACATTACTTTAATGTGACAAATACTGATCAATTTATTTCAAACTTTACTTTGATGATAAAGATACAAAGTGAAGATACTAAAGTACTTGCCACTTTTCCACAAATGCAAGTAATAGATATATGTTAATCCTTTCTTTCAAACTTATCATCATACTGAATCAGTATGATTCAGGCATACAAAGCAGAACCTGGGAATAGGAAGAAACAATTCTTCTGGAAGGTTATATTGAGAATGTGTATTTGGACTACATGACCATTGTAGCTCCTTTCCAACTGTAATTTTCTAATACAGCTGAGTACTAGCATAAATATTGACAAAACTGCTTAACTGTGCATAGGTTTCTGAAGACAGAAGTGTATTTTCTAAGCCTGTTTCCCATTTGGCACTTTGGCATCTGCACCACCAGTGATATAAAATTCTGAAGCAATAACTTGAATATCAGCTTTTATCCCACAAATTACAAGGTCAGCCAGTCAGCAGTTTTTTCACTGGGCTGCCATCCTCCTAATAATCTTGCAAATCATTCTCATGAAAGACTTCAAATGACACACTAGAGATGTTTTATACAATATATTTTATAAAATCAAACTGTGAGCAAAATTGTGTACAGAAAATAATTGTCATGCTTTTCAAAATATGTGTTTAACATTATCACAGATAAACACACTTAAAATCCAAGAAAAAAACCAAGGATATAATTCTCAGTTGTGACTGAAATTCTTCTTGACTATCCTTAGTTTAACCTGTTACAGGTTATTGATTTTTCCGAAATGGAAAGGTGGCTATCTCTTTATTACTTGTGTTTATGTTAGCAAAAATGCTTCTACAATCCTTCAGAACAAGTGTAGAAAGAAAATCTTAGCTTTGCCCATATTAATTTTTTTTCCCAGCTCTTTTTCTGAGAATTTTTGATGAACAGATCCTGATAATACTTTCTGGAATTCCATTTAAAAGTTTTGTATCAGCAGAATATGGTAAAACTTCATGAGCGTGTTCATCAAATATATATAGCTGCTTAGCTGGTCAGTAATATTCAGCCTACACTGTAAATAAAAGAAACAGTCTGGCATAGCTGGCATGCAGTAATCTAATTAAAAGCTGTGACCAGTAATTATGTATATAACAAAATAAATGGCTGAGAAACAAAATAAATGGCTGAGAAGCACCTTTTAACTTACCCAGTCCACTGTTGCACTGGCATAGTACTCAGTAGCTATAACTGCTTCACTCTACCCTTCTTACTGCAAGAATATTTTTCTTTTGATAGATAAAGCATCATATTCTTCAAAAATGTGACCTATGTGACTTAGGTACTGGGTTGGGTTGACCTTGATTGTCTGCCAGACACTCATCCAGGATAGTCTCTCAATCTCTCTTCTCAAGAGAATGGAGAGAGAGGACAAGATGAAAATGCTCATGGGTCAAGATAATGATTCCTTTTACCAAGTACTGTCAAGGCCAAAAGAGGGTAGACATGGGGAGAATAAATTTAATTTATTACTAAATAAAATAGATTTGGATAGTGAGAACCAAAGAGAAATTAAGACACCTTCTTCCCTTCCCCTTTTCCCAGGCTCACACTCACTGCTTCATTCCTACTCCTCTACTTCCCACTCTCAGGTAGCACCGCTGGGATGGAGAATGGGGGTCTGTGCACAGTCCATAATGGCTCCTCTCTGGTGCTCCTTCCTCCTTGCACTTTTTCAGCTGAACTCACCTCAGGCTGCAGGGAAAATCCCTGTTTCAGTGCCTGGAGAACCTCCTTGCCCTCCTCTCACCTCAGTGTCTGCAGGGCTGTTTATCTCATGGGGATTTTTCTCATTCATCACTCTCACAGCTGCTATGCTGTGTTTTGCCCTTTCTGAAATACTCTTCCCAGACGTACCACCATGTAGGCTGAGAAGCAAGCTATGCCCAGCAGTGGGTGCATTGGATCCAGCTGGAACCACATGGAACTGTCTGGGACCGGCTGGTGCAGTTTGGGGCAGCCTCTTCTCACAGGAATCACCCCTACAACCATCCTGCTGCCAACACTTTGACACTATTATCCCACAGAGGCACAAAAGTCTCAGTAAACTGTCACCTCTGTCCAAAAAGGTATGATGTTTCAAGCGTAATAAATATCTTTACTAGAGGGAAAGGCTAATTTTTAAAGAAGATACATTGGAAAAATACTGGCGACAAAGAAATGTCAATTTTATGTATCAAAAGCCACATCATTGTAGGAGGCACAAGTGAATCTAAATAAGAATTCTGTTTTGGCATATTTAAAGTTTATTAAACCTTTGATTTCTTGAAAAAGTCAGACTTTTCCCTCCTCCCTCTGTACTCAGTTTAAATGTTAATTTGATAAATATCAATCTTTAGCAAAAGCTATAGGAGAGTGTCATGATGAGTAATCTCACATTTCCTCTAGCATTTCATTTACCATTCAGGTGAGTTTAATTAAAGCCAAATGACAATTTCAGTGAAAAAAATAACATGTGTGAATATTTTTAAGTAGGGAAATGCTTGAAGTATTATAGTAAGTCTTGTTTCTCTCTAGTATTTCTCAAGGTCTGTTACATGTTGTCTCTCCCTCTTTTGGATTTGTGATTATATTGGAGATTTCTCTCTGCCCCAAATGTGTACTTAGGTTAAAGAGGACACTGTCTGGGCCACAGAAACAAAACCCACTCTTAAAGAGATTTCACTCTTTTTTCCGTTGCTGCAGTGTACAGAGTGTTCCCAAAGTGAGCTGAAATTTCATGTTTGTGTGGTTGCAAAGAGTACACTAACCACACTGAGCCAATACATCTATGTCATACCCCAACTGATAATTTACTAAATTTCTGTACCTCGATTGCATTTAATTTAGCACCATTAGTGTAAAAGGAGCAGCAGTTCTGATGGGTCTATTAGTTCTTCGCCTTATGGAGTAGATTCAGGTAAACCCATGCGATAAGTAATGAAAAGTTTCTCTAGTACCTGGTACATTAGACAGATACAGTAATTTGACATCCTGTTATGAATTCTTCTGAGCTATTCTAATTCCCAAAACTTGAGAACTATGTCTAAAATGGGTCCAATCAGGATACAGAACTCAGCAACATGTTGCTTCTGTTTTCTTTGGTAGTGGTAAAGTACTTTGCAGTGAGTTGGTGGGGCAGAGCAATGAAGATTGTGGTAGTTTATCTGATCTTTCCCTTTGAGATTCCTCTGAAAGAATTAAAAAGAGTCAATCCCTAATATAAATTCAAAATGGGCAATCACTCTTGTCATTCTGCCTCTTGTTGAAGGAGCTTTTCTTGAGAATAGTCATTAACAGGTCAGGAGATTTTAAATTGCCCCCTCAAATCTGTACTGCATCATTAGAAGAGCTTTCAGTAATTTGGGATTACTGTGGTAAAAAATTCTCTACCCGTTCATCATGAAAATCTTTTCAGTAAAGTTGTACAGCTGTATTTTGCAAATGTACAGTAGGGAAAGAATTCAAGAATACTTCAATCAGAAGCCTTTAAATTATAAATGTCAAAATTCCATTTCCCATATTAATAGTTTATGTAGAGCTTTGTATTTAAAGATTACGTTTATTTAGTTTTGGTCTGCTGCATGACTTTGCTAACTCCCACACTTATGCAAATTTTATCCATGGGATGCAAAATACAGCTGTCATACACATATTACCCATTGTTCCTGATCTACTTCTGTATTAAATGCATTTGCTAAACAATAGGACAGGCTTTAGAGTAATGATGTTAATCAAGTTAAAATTTCAAAGTACAAAATGAAATGTGACACTTTACAATGGTGTTTGGTTTGAAATATGTCCAAATTGGCATTGAATTTTACTTTTGTAATGATTTTTTTTTTAAATAAAATCAACAAAAGGCTGAAGTTTATAGAGGGGGAAGTTCCCATTTTAAGTAAAATATAAAAATCTGGTAAGTTTTTAATCTATGGGAAAATAACGTAAAATGATTTTACGAAAAGCAAAATGAGCCCTCCACAAAAGGCCAGTACTATGAGGACACATTATCCATCTATAAAGAATAGTCCGCCATCCTAAAATCTAATCTTTGCATTATTTCTCTGCCATTTTCCGTTATAAAGACTAAATTTTATGTGTGTCCTAGAGAAACAAATGGCAATAATTATCTTTTTAATGTATCATAATTAAGCGTAAGATATGTGAAATGCACAAATGTAATGTATTACAGCATTGCAGTGAGTGTTATAATTTTGAAGACACTGAGAAATGAGAGTCCTACTGCCACTTGGGAGACATACCTTTTTTAAAAATTAGTGTAAAATAAATTTATTCTATTTGTAAACCCAAGCAAGGTTCATTTGTTTTTAATTCAGGTCTCTCAGGTAATCCTCTTTTACCATAGAGATAAATACTATTCAACTGGCACGACTATACAGGATGTTGATTAGTTAGGCTTCCTAGTTTATTTGGAGGTTAGTAGGCTATCTATAAAGGAGAGGTTTGGTGATTGTTTGTTTATTGTTAGAACTATTGTTTCATAATCAATACTTGTGTACTTGAATTGTAACATTTTTAAGATGCAACAGAAATTCAATTCCCGTCAAGCCTGTGTGACCAGGTACAAGAGTTGTGAAAGAGTGCTTGTTAAATGAGACTCAGTTGATTTTTCCTGAAAAGAGAGAGATATTCTACATTAATGTGAGAACCATAGCTAATGAGCTGAGCAGAATTTTCCTTTAGGGTTCTAAATATTGAACTTTGCTTGAGCCTGTAAAGTTCTTCCTATGGTGGCATCCCAGGAAGGATACCGTAAGGTAAGAAAATGGCATTTTAGGCTGGAAAGGTTTCCTGCCTCAGAAGGAAACAAAAATATTAATTTGGCAAGTAATGTATATTAACCTGACTCTCACATCCACTGCTAGTTATGGGTGCAATATACATTACAGCTTCACAGATACACTTTAAACTGCAATTAATTCACAGAGACTCATCTATGATTCTTGAAGAAAGATATAAAAATGCCTTGTACTGCTTGATTCATTAATTTAAATAACTTTGAAGGGTTGCACAAGGCTTTCACTGTGCTTCCTAAATCAAGTTATTTTATTTCATAAACACAATAGAATTTGCAGTGCTGCTGCAAACAGGAGTGGGATTTCCCAGATGGCAGATGGTCCACCACGATTCAAAACACAAGAGCAGAGCAATTTGAAAGGAATATCTCACACAGCTGAAGGCTCCTACTTATCAACAGAATTAAATACCTAATATTGAAGTCTCTTGAATATTTGGCGTTTGGAATAGGTTAATAAAAATAAAATACTAAAATTTCATTGAAAAGAATGATCTCTACTGATCTATCTGCCTCAAGCCAAATCTGTTTCTTAGTTATATCTGCAGAATGTTATTTAAGTCAATGGTGTAATAACGAGATAGCTGAAACATCAACTGAATGATTTTTAAATAGTCAAAGTTCAAGTCAGATGTACTTTTGAAAGAATTTGAATCTGAACAGCCTTTTCTTTAACTGAAGAATGTCTTACAACTTTAACTGAAGAATGACCTTTTTTTATTTTTTGCAGACAAACAGTTTTGTCTTTACTAATTAAGTAAAAAAGTGATTCTTGTTGGACAAAAAAGAAATGGCTGGAATTTTTAATGAAAATAATGTAAGTGATTTAATTCTACTTACAGAAGCAAATTGACTCATGGAATTTCAGAAGGCACTGAACAAACACAAAAGATAGTAAGAGGAAATTAGTATGATAAAAGACAGAAATCGGTGTCTCTCTCTTGCCCTGGATAGTTATCAGTAAGTCAGTCATGAGTAAGCGTAGAATTTGATGAAAGCTGCAGTGATTTTAATATTGCTAGCATGAGTAAAGTTCTGTTTTCAATCCTGCATTTTTTCTTTTTTTAAGGTTTAAAAATATATGTAACTGAAATAGGATCAAATCATGTCCAATCAAACCAAAAAACTACAAAAATACCAAATGCTCATCCTGAATATCTGGGGAAATATTAGAGCTCTCAAGTGACACATAAGAAAAATTCCTCTTGGGAATATTAGATCAAGAGTCCTTAAATTGGAGTTCATTCACATCAAGGAGGTAAATTCCTGGATGACTGGGATAATGGGATACTGCTTATTCCATGTAGTGGTTTCACGTCGCCTCCTCACGCCAAGCGTCAATTTGGTGTAGTGGTCTAAGTACTCTGGCTGAACACCAGTGCACTTACTGAGTTTACTTACTCATTTCTGTGGTGAGATAAGGATTAGGAGACATGCACAGCAGACCTAAAACATCAAACGTAAAAAGATAGTTTATTAACAGAACTAAAAAGAAAATAATAGGAACCAAAAAAACTTTCAGATACATCTCCTTCCCCCATTCCATCAAGTTCTTTCCCATCAACAACATAAAGAGACAAAACCTAGAGACCTTTAGTCAGTTTACCACCCTTAAAATAGGCTTTCACCAGTTCAATTGGAAGAAGAGTCTCTCCTGTTACACCATGGAGACTTTTCCACGACAACACAGTTCTTTTGTGGTTTCAATATCACAGCGAACTCCCACCTGGAAAAGGATATTTGTTCACACTGTGAGAATCCCTTTCCTCGATACGCAGCTCTTCCCACAACTGCTTCAAGGACTCATCTTTATTTATTGGGGTATATTTTTAAGGATGAGCTGTTCTGGGTCTGAGGAAAGTGTCTTTTCTCTCTCTGGAAGCAAGACTTCTCCTATCCCTGGAGCAAGGGTTTGCCTCTATTATCTTCCCTGAGGTAAAGATTTTATCTGTGGTAAGGTTCCCCATTACCACAGTTATTTTAACAGTTGCTTACTTCAGCACGGATGCCTTTGCTCAAGTTATAGTTAGAACACTGTATCCCCCCAATATATATATATGAATTACAGGGAATAATATAGCGTAGTCTATTACCATGGCTTTACAGCAAGAATTTCAGCTTAAAGCATCTCTTCTTCTTTCCCTCTGGACTTAGTTCTTTTCTTCACTGACCTTGGTGCGTCTGTTGGTTTTCTTCTGTGTCTTCACTCTTTCTGAGTTCATTTGTGCACTCAGAGTTGTGTCTGAGTCCATTTGTGCACTGAGAGAGTTGATTCTATTCCAGGTGTTGTAGTTGGTCACATGACCTCTGCTGGGCAGTGGCTGGATCTGCACTCCCCTCCCAGGTAGGGGAGGCGGGGACGTGCCGTGGGGGTGCTGCAGCACTCAGCATCTAGCAGCTGCGGCAGGATTTTCAGCTGTACCCGGCCCCCTCGGAGTGAGCCTTGCTCGGCCCAGCCCGGTGCTGGAGGGGAGGAAAGGGCCTGGGCCGGCCCCATGGAGCTGCACTCCCTTCCCAGGGAGGGAGGGGGGCAAGGGACCTGCAGCAAGACTCAGCACCCAGCTGCAGCAGGAGCGACTGGGATCTCAGCGCGCCACGGGCTGGCAGCTTTCCCTTCCCCTGCCCCATGGTTGCGGCCGTCCCAGGGAGGAGGGGCAGGGCCCCGCCCCAGCCGGGCCTGGTCAGCCCCATCAGGCCGCGTGGGAGCCATGGTTACCTTTTCAGAAGGCAGAAACCAAGAGAGAGAAACTCGCATTTCTCCTATCTCAAAATGTGAATCACAGGGAGGGCTTATTATTTAAGTGGCTAAATAGAGCGTCCATCTCAAAATTAGCCAACTAATTGGCTCTTCAGGCCTGCAGGAAACTGTGCTTTATGGGAAGTGGTAAAAGTCTTTGCAGATAAAAGCTTAAAGGAAGCTATGCCTGCTGGAAATTGTAAAATCCCTTCAGGTAAAAAAATTACTTTTTTTCAAACCACCACATCCCAACATGAGACCCTTCCACTGTCTCCTGTTGGAGCCATTTCGTTTTAGGTAGATAATGCATATTCTTTTGTAGAGAGATTGTTATGTTGTTCTCCAGCATCCCTAATCATTAGACTATCAAGTTACTCTCCCTTTCCATCTCTCTTTCTGTCCAAATAGAGTTACAATGTTTTATATAACATGGAACACCTCTGACCAGAGGAATAGGGAGAGAGACAGTGATAGTCTCCACACAGATATAACCTAAAACTTTCAAGGTGGAAGCTGAAGTTGCTGATCTGATTAAATTTTCCAAATTTTAAACACATTTTCTATGTGGAGTTAGCTCAAGTACTGCAGATATTTCTTGCTTTCCTTCTACTTTGTTAGTACTAGAAAGTCTTTCAGGATGGGGGAGTATGTATGTGTGGCAGTAATCACTGCTGATAATTTCTGGTTCTCATGTAATTTTCAGGTGAAAAGACATTGTGCTGGAAAATGCCCAACAAGCTCTAGTTACATACTTAGTCTGAGATCAGAAGTCTTCTTATCTCTGATGAGGCATTGCAAAGCTTTGCCGCTTTCTTCAGGGGAAAAAATAAGGAATTTGTACCAACAGGAAGATTATCTTGATTCTTAACTCTGCTCCTGAATCCCCATACAACTATCTAAGTTTCATGTGGCAAAAGAAGCTGAGTATTTCTAAATGATTTTATAGCCCTAAACACAGATAAACTTCAATCTGATTATTTTGAAAATGTAGTTTTTAACCTTTCATTCTTGTTTAGACAAGGGCATGATATTACAGATTCACTGGGGAAAACTTGTGTGGTTTTGGAAAATTAGTACTTTTCACCAAAATAAATGCAGTGCCTTCCAGATCCAGAATACTGGTCTCCTAATATTGCAGAAAATAGTGATGATTCTTTAAATAAGGTATTTTGTTCTGTTAGAACATTGATGTTTTTTATGGTGGTTTCCTTATGTTATTCCAGTACTGTGTACAATACTATACAAAACTATAACCCCTATAAATATATAAGTAAATAGAAAGCTGTGGCATGGGAGCAGAGATTTAATTTAAGTCCTCTGTCTTAGAATCCAGTGTATTCCGAGAAAATCTGCTTTGTAAATGTGTTATGTATAAAGAGTTTTCTGTTTTAGATGAAGTATTTCTACTAAGCCCCTCCATTAAAAAAATAAAACAAAAAACCTTTTAATTAAGCATTTCTCTAAGTTAGTTGCCCAAGGGCAAGTGGGATTGTATATGAAAGGTTTATTTTTTTTTCAGTTAGGACAGTGATTTATTAATTTTAATGTTAACTTCCTGTTCTGTCCCTAGTGAGCTGGAAATGTTACTGGATATTTGACACCATATCAGGAGATAAGAATTGACCTTGGAACTCTCTAGTGAGTGTTTTTTCTAGTAGAATATAGTACTGGAGTACTGCAAAGGTAACTGGTAAGAGAAATCTTATAAGGGTTCTTGGTTTATGTCCCTGCTTTTGAACCATTAGCACTTATAAGTGTACCTAACCTCAAAGTGCAGACTTATGTTTTATGTAAATGCATTGGTCTTTTGAGGGGGTATGATAAGGGAAAGTGAGGTGGTGTTATCTGTTGCTGGTAAGAGCTGTGCCTATTTCAGAAAGACCATGCCTTGCCTTAATTTATAAATACCAGAAACCTGTGCTTGATTGTAAAATACAGGCTCGTTTCCTTGAAAATGTATTTCTCTATATTTTAACGTCTGTGTTCAATTTCCCAATAGTTTTGCTTTTTATCAATGTTTGGAATGGAGTCTCACTAATCTTAATATGTGTGCAGAATTACTATCATTGCTAGATTTCTCTTCATCTTCCCCCCATCCCAATCTCTCTCTCACCTACCTACTGTATCACACAAAGCAGCATTGAAATAGTTTTTCAAGGACTAAAGTCTTTAAAGTTTAAAGAAAAACTTAGAAAGAAGACAATCAAGGGAAGAAAAAGAGACCAACAATAGATCACTGAAGCTTGAAGAACAATGAAATCCTCTGTTTCAGCTCCTATTTATCACATCTGGCAAACTGATAGAAAAACAGTGCTGTTTATTCTGGGTTTCTTCCCCCCTTTGTCTTGCTTTCTTTTGTAGGGTCTAATCTAAACTACTTTGTATTTTGCAATCTGTCAGTACGTACATGCTGCTGCACACTGCACAATTTATTAGAAAAAGAAGGATGTACATTGAAGGCAGTAGGAGAGAAAGGACTTTGACTCCAAATTATGCAAATAAAACAACAACAATACAAAACCAAAGCAATACCCCTACCTGCTGTGCTGCTTTCAGATGAGTGCCACTTTATGCATGCACTGGTGTCTTGGAAGCCAGAACTCCAGAACTGGTGTTGCTACAGCACTACTTAAAACTGTCTGCCCAGTACAAAGAACTTTAAGGAAGACGAGACATTGCTTCAAAGTGTCAAAGTATTTTAGGGCCTTTTAAAAAAAATATTATTATTATTAACAAGATCATTGTGGTCCAGAATCTCAGTCCAGCATCTCCTCTGTGGAAGAGGAAGAGTTGCAGACTCTCTGGGGTTTGCTGATTTTGTTCAGCTGCAAACCAGAATAGATTAATGCAGCTAAAAGAGTGCTCATATTGTCATTGTGGCACTACTCCATGTGAATAGTAATAAAGTTTTTCTTGTGATCCAAGTTCTCAGAGGTCCTTTTCACTCAAATATTTGGCCTTGGTGAAAAAAAAGGTCTAAATTGATGCATCTAAAGGTCCTAAATTGAACTGTGAGATGAGAGAGCTTATTGGCATGAGATTCAGCAGAGCATGGCTAAGGAAAAAAAGGAGTAAGGCTGTTTGAGTCTGAAAGGATCAAAGTATTAAAACTCTTTTGCATGAGATGTGCAGTCTTGTAATCGATATGATGTTTAACACAATGAACAAATACTTCAATACTGACAAAATGCATTCTAATTAGTTCAAGTGATAAAACGTGCTATTACATTGTGAAACTGCTGGACCCTGCACAATTCTTTATCAACAAAAGCTGCAAATAGGAGAGTATGTTAGTCCGATCTCACATATATGAGTAAGGATGGGCAAACCTTTGCTTAATTGAACTACAAAATGGAACAGTGACTTAAACGGTGTGTAAAATCTTGGCCATTAAGAAAAACTCTGCTAAAGAAGCTATTTTTGTACTCAGAGTAATATCTACTCATTTCAACTGGCTCAGTCAGTAGAATTTCTCTTTGTGTTTTTCTTACTGTGTTCCTAAATTCCAACTTAAAATTCTCATTAGGAGAAGGAAATAGAGCCACAGCAGCAGGAATTATTCCAGTTCTTTTGTACTGTTCTACTTGTAAGAGAATAACACAGTGAAGGTAGGCAAAATGCAAGCTTTCTCTATTTTTAGGTGGAAAAGATAAAGGGTGAGCATAAAAGTAGAGGAAATAAGCTTGTAAGATTACTGAATAGATAATGATGTTACTGAGTTCTGTAGTGACATGGCTTTTGCTATTGCTCTGCCTCTGTATTTTCTTGATAGTCAGCCCAGATTATTAGAGAGCAATGTAAACTATACTGCTGAAAAGGAATAATTCAGCTTAGAAATTCACAGCCATTGCTAGCCTTAATGCATCTTGTCTTGGTAAGAAGGCTGAAAATATAGTGTGGAGATATGCAATGTGATAACTGTTCTATGCTAAGCAGGTTTTGCAAAACAGCCACACAAAGGCAGCACTTGATGGAATCCTTTCAGTAAACACTGTTATTAGTACCTCTTAGTCTCAATTTTATGTTTTCAAGCAATCCAGGGACATCATGGTCTAAACTGGGGGGTAGGTGATTGTAAGGGAACAGGAAAAAGGAAGTATTATTCTATAGATGGGAAATTTTGACTGAAAAGTATGTGATTTGGTATCAAAACATAAAATAAATCCAGATTACCATGTCATTTCCCCAGATTAAGGGTCACTCTAACTTGCAGTGAAAAAACATCTTTGAATCATGTAGCAATTGTTGGGACAGGAACAAAGTACTTGATGAAGTTCCATTACTCCGGCTCCCAAGGCTGCTTTTACTATACACTAATTCAAGCCAAGTGTTTCTTTAATGTAAAATACACCTCGGAGCTGATTAAGACTTTCTCAGTCACATTTGCTGGCAACTTTTCCACTCTATCTAGTAACAATCCATCCCCTGGCATATTTCTGGAATGCTTGTAGAATGAGGAAAATCCTATTGAATATCAGACTTTTCCTAGGGAAAGCATTTCCACAGAGTGGGCTCAGTGAATAGCTTCAGTTTGGGGGCAGGAAGGGCAGTGCAAAGTCTACACAGACTTTCCAGATCCACTGGGTTTACTGGTCTGGATTTTCTCCCCACTGAGGCAGCAAGATTGCATAAAGAGAGCCTGTACAGAGGGACAGCCTGTACAGAGGGACAGCCTGTACAGACATACATAGGCACCCAAGATCACATGCCTGGGTTTTTGAATGGCTTATTTTATTTTAATATCATGAAGCATATTTGAGAAAAGCTATAGAGAAAGGGAGACAGAGGATACATCATATTTGATGACTTTTTATATTAAGAAATCACTCTTCAGTTTGCTGAAACCAGAAAACGAATAAACAAACTAAGAAAAAAGATAGATGTGTTACTTTCTGTGTCACTAATTCTTTTCACAGAATGACCAAATCACAGGATGGGCAAGTTTGGAAGGGACCACACTGGGTCATCTGGTCCAACCTCCTTGCTCAAGCAGGGTCATCCCATGCACATTGGACAGGATTGTGTCCAGAAAGTTCTTGAATCCAGTGAGAGAGACTTCAAAACTACTGAGTAATAAATTCTTACTTAGAACTGAGAAATAAAATGTTCAGCATAGAGAGAGAGGTACTATTTTCCAGAAGAAACACAGATGTTACAGAGAGACAATGATACAGCTTTACACAGTTTCTCTTGAGTTTAGAGAGGATATAGGACTGTCTGGACTCAATGATCCTTCAGGGTTCCTTCCAACTCAGAATATTCTGTGATTCTGTCTGCATTAAAGGTATAGAACTCCCCTTCTTTCTCTGAAGGAAATGTGAAGGAGACACTGAATTAGAAAATGGATGGTTGCAGCAAAAATAATTTCTATGCAGCAAATAAAGGCTGCAGTGAGGGCCAGGGACTAATGCACTGTCACCTTTAGCATGGGGCTGGATGGCTGTAAGTCATGGTGAGAACTTATCTGGCTAGGGACCATTGTGTAAGCATGGAAGAAACATTACTAAAGAATTTTTTTCTTTTGTTAAGACTGGATAATGACAAATTGACCTACAAGTACCTAAGGCGACTCAGAATAGTGGTGAGTGTCCCCACGTGTCACATTGGAGACTGAGGTGTGGTTTCCCGATGGGGAGTTTGGCTTATTGGTACCAAAACCTGGGGTCATGAGGTTTTTGAGATAAGGATAGTAACTGGGAGAGGTAACTGGCAAAAAAAGTACGGAACAATTTAGAGAACAGAATGATCATGGGGAGTTTTTGGTAATTATGGTGAAGGGGCAAGGGGTGGATTTTGTGCAAATTTTCCATTTTCTTTATGTGTTGGGATGATGTTATTTTGATTTTTGTTGGGAGTAATTTTTGTCTTGTTTTGTTTGGTTGTTTTTGTTGATGTGGGTATAGATTGTGTGATGAATGTGGATTTTAGTGATAATTCTTAAATATGTGATTCACCGAGTCGAGGGCTGGAATGTGTTGGGTTTGCATGGCCAGGTTTTGGTAGTGGGGGGTCTACATGGGTGGCTTCTGTGAGAAGGTGCCAGAAGCTTCCTTCATGTCCAGCAGAGCCAATCTCTTAAAAGCCAGTGAATAAATTTATTGCTTGAGGAAATTTTAAGTAAGTGAATATCATTACTGAAGATCACCATCAGGTTGCCAAGCTGAGATACATGCAAAGGGAGCATGTGAAAAGAATAAACTTAGTGAACTAAAAAAAGAAGTGTTTTATTAAGCAGAAAAATATTTCTCAGTGAAGTACATATTTCAACTCACTAGCTTTGATGATCAGTGAATATGTAATACAGACGTCAGTCACAATTACTCCTCCATTAGGGTACAGTTGATCAACTTGACGTGAATTCCCACTAGCAGAAAATGAAGCCCTGTACAGGGCCATAAGCAAGAAGAGGTGGGGAAAATTGTATTATACCTTTGGGTGACACTGGATATATTTAGGACTTTCTTCTTGGAGATTAGAGATTACGATTCAAGTTCTCCCATGCAGAAGTCAAGAATTCAAAGTCAATCTCCTATAGCTTAAGAAAAGCATAAGCTATTCATGTCAAAAACGAGCCAATTTCCCTTTGAACTTTGCTCTGAATATTTTATTGCATTTTTTTTCCGAATTTAGTTACTTGATGAATTAAGTTCAAATTGTATCTTATTTTGTGCATTTTTAACTATTATACTTTTAATCACAAAACCCCTTTTTTGCTTGAAAGTTTATGGTTTGAGAAGGGGAGGGGAGAAACATATTGTTGTGAAAAGAAAAAACAAATTGAAAATGCACAATTTTCACAGTGAAAATTAACCCACATAGTTTTTGAGCCTGTAGCAGGTTAGGTTTGAAAACTGGGCAGAAACAGCAATTAATGTAGTGGTTTTAGTTCGCCATCTTAGTCATGGTATCAATTTAATGGAGTGGGTTGAGCACTCTGGCCCAACACTAGTGCACCCACTAAACTTATTTACTTATTTTCTGTTGTGAGATAAGGATTAGGAGAAATGCAAAGCTGGCTCAAAACCTTAAAAGGTATAAAGACAGCTTTATTAACAGAACTAAAAGGAAAATAATAAGAACCAGAATAAACCTTCAGATACTTCTCCTGTCCCCACGCATTGTTTCTTTCTCATCAACAACGTAAAGAGACAAAACCTGGGACTTTCAGTCAGTTTACTACCTCTAAAATAGATTTTCTTCAGTTCAGTTACAGAGAGGAATCTCTCCTGCCACGCCATGGAGACTTTTCCATAACAACACAGTCCTCTCATGGTTTTATATCACAGCGAATCAGCTGCCTGGAAAGGAAATCTGTTCACAATGTGAAAGTCCCTTCCCTTGACACACAGTTCTTCCCACAACTGCTTTTGAGGGCTCATCTCGGTCTGCTGCGGTACCAATTTAAGGATGAACAGTTCCGGTATAAAAGCAAAGGGTCTTCTCTTCTCTCTCTCTCTAGAAGCAAGGTTTCTCCTATCCCTGGAGCAAGGGTTCTCTTCTTCTATCCCTGGGGTAAGGGTTCTCATCTCTCCTACCTCTGTGGCAAGGTTCCTCTCTCTCTCTGTTCAAGTTTCTCATAGACCACAGTTACTTCAACATCAGCTTGCTTCAGCATGGGTGCCTTTGCTCAGGCTGCAGTTAGAACACTGCATCCCCCCAGTCTAATATATCATACTCCATTACCATGGCCTTACAAAATAATTTCAGCTTAAATCATCTCCTTTTTCGCTTCCTTCTCAGCTTTGGTTCCTTCTTCACTGACCTCGGGGTCTCCATGTTGGTTTCTTCACATGTCCTCACCCTTTCTCTTCCTCTTACTCTAGAGAGGATTGATGTCTGTAGGTTTCACCTGTGTACTGAGAGTTGTGATCTCTGCCAGGCCCTGTTGTTGCTCAGATGATCTCTGCTGGGCAGCGGCCGAAGTCGCTGCAGACTTTTCCCAGGGAGAAGGGAGGCAGGGGCTGCAGGATCTCAGCAGCCAGGCCAGGATTCAGCTGCGGCAGGATCTCAGCCGTGCCCGGCCTGGCCGAGTGGGCCTTGCCAGGCCCAGCCCGGTCCGGCCCCGCGGAACAGGCAGGGCCCGACTGAGCAGACCTGGCACCGGTCCGGCCCAGCCGGCCCCGCCGGGCCCACTGTTACCTGTTCAGGAGCTGGAAGCAAGAGAGAGATTCCCCGGCTTCTTCTGTCTTAAATGTGAATCACAGAGGCATACTCAGCTTCTTAAGTGGCTAAACAGAGTGTCCATCTTAGAACTAGCCAGCCAATTGGTTCTCCAGGCCTGAAGGAAGCAGTTAAGTTCCTTACAAGTAAAAAATTACTTTTCAACCCATGACAGAACCATCTTGTAATTTCAAAGTACATGGATTCAGTAATGTTTGAAACACAGGATGAAATCTTGATTTTTTTGTCATTTCTAAAAGGAATTAATGATTTCTGGTTGAGTTTGTTCACAAGCCTTCTACCCCACACTCTTTTTTTTTTTTCCTTAACAAATTCACAGTAGGTAAATATTCTGGCTGTTTTATTTGAATATTTAGAGGGGAAATAAGTTTTCATCTTGCTCTGTGCAGTATTGTGAGAGATATTTATGATTTATTGTAATAGAAAGGTCTGCATGGAGTGGGGCAGAAAGAAAAAGAGTGGAAACAGGTGAAGGCAAAAAATTGAAGAGGGGCTTATGCTTTTAGTTTTCACTGAACTAGCTTGGGCTTTGAATTCACATACTGCAGCATGAATTTCAATCAAAATCCTTGAAAGAAGGTGACTCCTTTAAAATACTGAAGGGCTCAAGGAGTTTATTTCAGGTGCCAGTGATCTTATTTACATTTTCAAAAGCAAGAGTTCCAATTGACTGGGTTATTAAATTGAAGCCCTCAGAGCAAACACTTCACTAAGGATGAATCCATGTTCTCTTTATACTTCCAAGAACACAGGCTGTGTTTTTTACACCAGACAGAAATATTTGTTACCAGGGAAATTTCAGGACCCAGAAGGGAGATTGAAGGCCTGAGATTTTATGTGTATGAAAAACAAACATTAAAGTGAAAGTTGCTCTCAGACTCTGAATCGTCTCAGGAAGAAATCAGACATAAGCAGAGTCAAAGTGGGTTACCACTGATTTAATGACATTCCAGATACTGTGAATTTGTTGTTTAAAGTCTAGGTAGGTCAATGGTGAAACATTTGTGGATGAAATGAGCTAGAGAAATGTGCATCTTCTGCAACTTAGGGCTGTTAAATAAACATTCTCATGCACTTATCAGCAAACTGTGCCACTTTTTTTTCTCTGAGAAACCTCTGAGAAATGACCAACACTTTCTTGGATTTGATACTGAGTGCAGAATACTGCCTGACTGCTGCAAAAATGCTCTATAACTTCTTTGACAGCTATTCTTTATGAGGTACTAATTATTCAAAATCTCCAGCTGTTTTAACGGAGCACTTGGGTCAGGTGGGTTTCCTGATTAAGTGAGATAAATAGTGTCATTTAGACCAGTCTGGTGCTAGAACTGGTGTACATGAATCATTGTTGAAATTACCTGTGTGGAAAAACCCAGCACAAATTTTATGTACCGTTTAAATTCCATCCTGAAAAGAAAAGCATACATATGAATATCTAGGCCTTAAACTCTCTTAAACTGTCTCCTTTTCATTTTGGAATGTTTAGTTAACACTCAATGAGATGTGAGTAGCTTTTTGTACTAGTGTTTGTCAGAAAACCACTAAAACTGATGAGATCATGGAGTCAAAATGCCTTCAAATAGTGTTCCCACCCTCAGGATTTCACTGTGTTGTAACATGACTGCTCTGCAGAGATTTGCATTGCACCCAGTTGATCATTACATCCTCAACTGGTACTAGTCTGATAACACATTGCATACTGGCAAAAGTTTTCAGTATATCCAGTACATACTTCAGTGCATTTCATGTATTAGGGGTCTTTGTGTCATGGCTGTGCCAAGGAGTTGTGGGCTTAGTAAAAATGTTTTCTGGTTATTTTGGTTTGTTGTTTTTTTTTTTTTTCCTAATTTAGAACTAAATAAGTAAACTGTAATCAAGTATTCCAGTTGAAATCCTAAATCATGGCAACCTCAACTTGCTTCTGGAAAGAAATCACAGCAAGAAACTTGTCTGGAGAAACCAGACGTGCAAGTTTCCAGCTTGCCAACAGCACATGGTGATGTGTGAGCAGCAGTGCTTATGGGGATAATGGCACTCAGGCATTTTCCCAATTTGACTCTTACATTGCCCTTCAACACTATTCTCTAATCCTGTAGTTCCTGAGGTATTAACTATAATTTATTGTTTCTCACTTCCACATGCTGACCCCTTCCTTCCCTCACTAGAGTTATGAATTGCTACCTTTGGGGCTAGAAATAAGTGGCTAGAAATAAGTATCTTTAACTACATTTCTTGACCTGGACACCTCCAGTGTTAAGGTCATAAACCTTTCCAATTTTAGTCTCTTGAAACCTCCACATAGATATTCCACAGCTTTGATCTGATCATCAGGTTTTAGTCAAAGCTCCATGCACAACATGACTTGCCTGACTGCTAGTGACCACTCAAGTTCAAACATCCCTGATTTGGCTTTCCCAAAGTCTTTGTCTCCTTTAAAAATCCAACTTAGAACAGGCTTCCTGAAATAAATATGCTACTGCTGAGCTAAAAGACTAGGTAAAAAAACCACCCAACCACCCCCCACCCCACCCT
>WEKY01062271.1:0-77933 GCA_013390045.1 Picathartes gymnocephalus
AGATATAAATATTTACATTGAATGATACCAATATAAAATATTGAGCTCATTCCAATGGTGTGCTCACAGGAACAAACACAGCCTACTTTATGAACTGTTTTCCACAAGCACACCACAATCATTTTTCACTCTGGATATGTTTTAGCAAGACTCCTTGACTTTGATAGAAGAGTCACTTGATAAATAATATAATTATCTTTTCCACTTCTGTATGCCCCATTTACAATAGAGCAGATAATTTGTCAGCACATTATTAGCCAGATATCCTTGTGTCTGAAGTGAGTAAAGGAATATACTTTAGAATGTAAATATTAAAAGAGAGGATTTTTTTGATGAGCTCAAATAACACATTAGGCATAGGGCACATGCCTGATTTAAAATCTGCAAAAAGAACAGGGTCATGTCTGCCTCCCTATTAACTGGTATCATGAGTCACATTATCTGCTACAAATAATATATGTTGCAAATATAGTCTGTCTATGTGTCTGCAACGTCATTTTATGAATCGACCTTGAATGGCAGGATGATTGAAAAATATTCACTTTGAAGACAGGAGGAATAATTTTCAGTCTATGCTGTTTCCTGAAGCTGCTTGATTTGGGGGAAATTATTTCTGCTGTATATGAAGTCACTACAGTCCCATCCTTTTATTCTACTGCCTGGTTGGATAACATTATTTTTGGTGGCAGGGCGCAGGAGAAAGGGGAAAGAATATGATATGAAAGCAAAAGGAATTACAAAATAATTACAACGTTATGAAAACACTTAATAAACCAACTCTTTATTGCTTGAATCAGTCTCCTTTGATTTTTAGATGCCAACCATCTACAAGTAACTATAAAGAAAATTACAGACTTCAAGAAATCCAAATGAAGGACACTGCTCTTGTAATGGAATTACTACATGAAACTTTATAAAAGTCTTTCTGGCCTTTTATTATCAATACAGATGCCCAGGCATCTCCTTGAAAAATTTTGGCTTCCCTCTGCAACCTGCAGCAACAGCAGAAGGAAATGCAAGTTAAAGCTGAAAGCCTCAAGACGGTTACTTACAATATCTGAAAGTTTTCTTAGAATTTCCTCATTGTGAGATGCAAGGAAATGCCTTAATAGTGCTCTGATTGCATCTCTGATATAGTGAGTGAATTTGTGTTCAATAGTAAAGGAGCTGATTTTTTAGGCTCAAGGGACTCCTTTAGGTTGACCTGAACATGTTTTGTATTTCATGGGTTAATTGCAGCAATTTGTTTGAATTTCTCTGGTACCTGCCTCACTCTAAAATATCTACTTGGAATCACACAACTGCAGGCTAGACAAGATCTCTGCAGGTGTCCACTCCAACTGTCCACTCCAAACAAGACCATCAGTCAGTCCTGGCTTTGTCTTGCTGACTCTTGGAAACCTTCATGGCTGGAGCCTCCACTGCCTCTCACTTACCTGTCCCTGTGCGGCACCACTGTCCTGGTGGATCTGCTCCTCCTCTGCTTGAGTCCTTCTACTTTTTGGAATTACCCTTAATTGATTAAATATTATTCCATACGCTGATTTTTCTTTCACCCTGCCATTTGTAGTTGGATGAGTAAAATTCTTCAGGGTTTCCTTCAGCACCATCACCACTGTGGCTTTAAGAGGATGGCATGGGTAGCTCTATTGGGTAGAACACGTTGGCTATTTCCTTTTCAAACACAAGTGGATCCTTGATACCCAGATATCAGGTTTCTGAACTCATAATTATGAACTAAACTATAGTACTTATGTGGCTGAGGAGCAAAACTTACTAAGTCTTTTCTAAGACTGTATTTTTTTTTTTTAAATTCATAATGGTCTAGTATAAAATGCCAGGATTTTGCATCTGCAAATTCAGTTCTGCTACCTCTCAAATTAATGCTGATACCAGTAGCTTACTTCGTGCTTTCCTCCCATCATAGGTCACAACATTTCAATAATGTGTACATATCTGACTGAGAGGTTCTTAGATGTCATGTCACTTTCCATCACGACACAATGAAATTATCCATTCACTATTATTTATATGTCATTGAAGATTAATATATTCTAGAAAAGATGCAGATGCATCTGCCTACCTTTGAAATGCAAAAAAGAATTGATAGGCACTTGACTTCAAGTGTTTTTGTTGAGTGTTTTGTCATGTCAATGCAAACAACGTCCCTTGCTTCAGTTTAAGTAATACTTATGCATTTTTTTCAGCTTATTTTTGGTGGTATTGAAAGAAACTTGTTATTATTGGTGAAAAGGAACTTCTACTGACCTGTGTTAAAAATTCTTCAGACTTCTGTGCTACCTGGAATGAGTACAGAGAATTCTTGAAGAATAAGTTTCAAATCCTAGACTCTTCATCGGGAGATATCTGTTTATAGATGCCTAAATCTTGACATCTGAACCTGTGAATACATCTCCCCCTCAGGCCATGTGTGTGTTCTAGTTCCTGTGTTACCTCTGCCAGTCCCGTTGATTTAACTCAACTCTTTGTTGCCTCAAAAACCAGTGAATGCTTATTTCTAGATTAATATAGGCAAGTGAATGAGAGTATGAAATCATATCCTCTACTCCTTTCAATGCCTTTTAACAGTCAAACCCATACCTGATATAAACTGGAATTTAAATAAGAAAATCAGGTTAAACATGATCATAAGTCATCTCCATCCTGTCGTTAGATAATCCCATAGAAGTTCCTGGACTCTCCTTTCAACCAACAGTGTGAGGAGTTTCTTCAGCTGATGCATGAATGGCTGACAGTAAATCAGATACGTGCACAAATGCTAGATTCAAACACAGAGCAAAACCCAGAAGAATTATAAAATAGGGCATTTAGGTCATAACTACAGTCCTCTTTAATCTGTCAGGTTACTTGTGCAAAAGGTCTCTTGTTTTGAATACAGGAACCACAGATCAAAATCAGCCCTGGGTGTATAAGACCAGGGTTGTCTAAAAGGAATTCAGTGTTTCAGAGCCAGCTGCTAGAAGACAGCTGAACAATTACACTGAGACCTGGCAATTAAGTTGCTCAAGTTGGATTAACTGCAGAGTCTCAAAGAGTTGTGTCCCTCTTCGGCTATATCTGTGGAAATGAGACTTCTTAGACAGCTGTAATGAAACTGAGTGCCCTAAATCAGTTTTCAACTGACTTGTCTTAAGATTCTTTTATTTTTGTTAATAAATCTGTATATAACACATTTAATGGTCTTACGTCTTTACATGTCACTTAAAAATGATTTGTATGCTACCCCCATGGCATCTTCAAGATGACTCAGGAATTTCAGTTGTAAATAAATCTTCCAAGTGTGCAGATTACATTATCAAAATCATAAACTGAATAGTTATTTCAGACCTTCATTTCAGTGGAAAATATGCTTGTTTATTGTTCTGTTTCTCCTCACTATCAAATCATAACAATATCTCACCAACCACAATTTAGCATAGCCTTAATATCTCTTGTTTGATGTGAACTACATTTTGAACAGTGATGTACCCACAAGGGCAAATGGCTCCTTTGTATGAGATCTTGGCACTAATTAAAAGTTTAATCTGATAGTGTCACTAATATGGTCATATTGGTGTGTATAATATTACCCTGACTTTAAGTCTTACTTCCCACACAGCACAAATTCCACAGCCCATTCAGGTACATTCTACAGGAAAATTAATTAGTAGGGAATAAAGGAAGAAGACCCATCTAACATGCCATTTGGACAGCTGCTTTTCCTCCTCTCAACCCTTGTTTCATTGTCCACTCTCTCTACTTATACAATACCAATTGCCTGAGACTTTACGCTGCTCCTTAACACTGCTCACAAACTCTGGATTAAAATCCAGTCTGAGTTATAGGTTGGCATTTGGATTTGTTGCAGCACAGGAACACAGATACTTCTTGAACTTAAGTGACTTCTCTCCTGAAATTTCACTCCAGGACCTGTACTTTATTTGCCAGAAAACCCTATTAGTCTTTGCAATGCAAATTGAAGTTTAGCAAAGAGGCAGTATTTCAACTGATGAGGTAGTATTCTGACTGAAAATATCTTACTGAACTGTAACAGGCAACCTAAATTCAACATGAAATTGAGCTCTATAGTCCAGGAATGGGAGTGTGACAATCATAATGTGAACCTTTATTAGAGTGACTTAAATATGACAGTTCATATAAACTGATGTTAATTACATTTTGTCTAAAAAAAAGAGTTAGAAAATGACAGAAAATAACTAGTGATTTGCTATTGTTTCTAAAAAAAATTTAAGGCATGGATGGGTTAAGATTATGTTTTACAATGTTCCTACCCAAACACTTTAATTTCCTAGAGAAATAGCTTCCACACTCCAGAAATCTGCCAGAAGTAACTGCTACTGTAAACAGAGCTTTGAAATTATCAAAATAGGGATTTGGGAACTGTACAGAGTCATTTAACACTGTTCCTGCTTAGCAAACTCCCTATCCTTCTTTCTTATGCTGAAAATGTCAAAACAAGATATTTCAACACTGAGAAAGAGCTTTTTCCACTGTTTTCAAAACACATTTTTGTCTAAATTGATACCCTGCTTTTTAAAATTTTGATATAATAGTACTCTAATGGTAAATTGCTTTGAGAAAATTTGATCAGCACATTATGGAGGTTTTGAGTAGATGTTAAAACTAAACTAATATCAACAGTTATACTGAACTTAGTTATACAGATTGACATTACAGTCCTGAACATTACAGTCCTGTGTAATGAGACCCAGTGGCACTGTGAATTGCACTTTTTAATCACAAATATAAAATTATTTCAAAGGTGAAACAACCTCTGGCAGAATGGCCTTCATTAAAACAGGCATTTTAGTGTGAATGGAGGTTTTGAGCTCACAAGGAGAAATGATTATTCTTGTACACACCTAACTTTAGATATTTTTAAACAGCTCAGAATCTACTTTAACTATTTTGGTTTTATAGAAACATCTATTTTTTTTTTGTATTATGTCAGTCTGTTTGGGAAGGGCCTTCTTCCTAGAATAATGAGTAAATTAATGGCACTTATACTGGGAAATTGAATAGAAGTTTTTCTGGTTATTTACTTACTTATTCTTTTGTAAGTCATGTTTGCAGTCACAGGAATATAGCTCTGAAATACTGTAGTTGTTTGCTGTTAATAGAAGTTTTAAAATTAACATTCCTTATTTTTTGATTGCAGATTGTATGTAAATATTTCTTCAGATTTATTCCTATTTTGCTATGAAGATTTTTGGAACAGCACATTATTGAAATATCAGATATCAGATACTTCAAAGTCTCAGATACTCGGAGTGCAGAATTCTGGTTGTTCATTGGGGCTGGGAGTTCTGATCTCTGTCTTGTACAGTGATTTACAAGTTTACAACAGGGCCTTATATTTCACCTCAGGTTTGTGTGTTTGTGTAAGCTGTCCAGCAAATTCAGTAAATCTTCTAAGGTCTTGTGCACTGGGAACATGCTTACCATCTGATAATTTTAAATGGATCTTGCATTGTAATTGAATAAAAATGTTACTGCAGTATATGATGAAAGGGAAGCAGGAGGAAAATACAGTTTTGCTTGGTACCACTGCCAGCGAAATGTTGGGGCACTCTGATGTTATCAGGAACCCTCATCTCTATGCCATGAAGCTTGTGAACAGCCTTCATAAAATCATCTGAACATCAGGATTTTTTCAAAGACTTCCAAAGACTTGCATAACGTACAGTCTCAAAGGTTTTCGTCTGACACAGACTGTATCGCAGTCTTTATTTTGTTGAACACTTCACCTGGCTTTACCCAGCTGTAAAAAGGGATGGCTGCAGTCAGGTCTCAATCACATGGAGAGCTCAGTTGTCCTTCAGAAACCGTTTTGCAGCAGGGTCCTTAAGTGGGCAGCTGCCCATTCCTCTCCCAAGGCTGAGCACAGTGGAATATGGATGGTCACTCCTGTGCCTTTTGAAGCTGTGGGAGGATATTTTTTGCATCATTAAACTTCCTGAGAGCTGATCCTCACTTGAACCAGTAACATGACCATCTGCTGCCCACCATCCGCATATGATTTTATAGAAGGACTCTTGTTGCATTTTGACTCCTGTGGTGACATTGTTTGGTAGCTTTAGGAGTGAAATCTGCTGGGGTTGCTACTGGCTGCTTTGGGGCTTCTTACAGCACTTCATTGAACATGGCAGACCCCTTAATAAGCTGCTACAATGTTCACACAAGATTTTCTCTTCATCAGCCACCTGTATTTGACCCTCACTGCCCAGAAGTGGATTGACATCCCCACCTTTAGAACTGCAGTTTCTAAGCCTTTGCAAAAGAACTGGACATGAAAAAGAACTTTCTCATGCACAGCTTGCTGTTGATCTTCTGGGGTTTTTTTTGCCTACGCTTTATATCTGAAGAGAGAAAGCTTTGCTTGAACTTATGTTTGGCTATTTGGCAAGAAATTTGCCCTCCTGCTAATTTCATGCTAATACATAATACATATTTAGAACACTGTTTTCATCGAAACAGTCCAGATATTTCCATGTGGTAAAACCAACTTTGCTACGATGTTGTACACTGTGTCCTGTGTCCCTGTGTCATTTGCATTGGATTATTTTTTTGGAAAGAGCAACAACAGGCTGGATTATTCTTGCCTTTTGGCAGATGCAGTTTTAAATCATTCAATATTTACTCTCTGAGTGGGCGTGACTCATTTGACATCTGAATCCTCATGACTGAGGCCTAGACCAGCCACCTGTATCCTGCATGGGCGATGTAATTCTGACATCAGGAGCATAACATTGTGCTGTAATGATGCTTTTAACAGCACTGTAGATCTTGGACTGTGCCTGCAGCTGCACCATCTTGTGCTTGCAGATTTGGTTGCCAGCTGGCCCTCAGCAAAAGGTTAAAAATGAGATACCAGTTCCCTGTAGATGAAGCCTCCCTAATAGCATGAGTTTACTATTTTGTGCAATGAGCTTGGTGGTACTCTTGAGATCCAATATCCTTTGATCTCAGCATGCATTGTACCCCATGACTAGGCACTAGCAATTATTATTCAAGACAGTTATTTGCAATATTATCAGTTAGCTGGAAACAAGTTAGGGGTCCCTGACTCCTGCTGTGAAGAGCACATTCACTCCTAGCTCTGAGCATTTGCGTTCTCAGCTGACAATCCCTTAAACAACTCCCGTTTCCTCCAGTAGCTTTTTCCAGATATGAAAATTTGCTTCTGGGTAAATTCATTGATCGTGTTTTGCCCTTCGCAGCATGAAGGTATTTTACTCATTTGAGGAAGGAAAGACCCCACTTTTGAGATATTTTCATGCTGAAGCACTGCTAGCATCTGGAGCTACATATGAGGTTTATCAGAGTCATAGCCAAAGGCTCAAACAAATACTAGAAAGAGAAAGCAGAGTGGGAACTCTAGTTTCCAAGCAGGAAGAACTTTTAAATCAGACTATAATTAGTTTTCTCCATACCCACTGAGACTAGGACAAGAAATAAAGAATTTAATTGATGGATATGATGGTTTAAATTAGATAATTTTCTAATATCTATTTCTACAATATTATTTTTATGACCCTTGAGGCATATTTGAATTACTGTGCTGAACCCTTTTCTGCAGCAATTTATGGGAAGACTAAGAACTGACTGTCACAAGCAGCACTGAGCCAGTAGATTCAGATGAGATCTTCCTAGAAGCTGCTGTGTAGGGCTGGGATGGTGCCTTACCTTGTATTAAAAGTCAACATGAGTCAACACAGACCAATTGTGAAAAACCATTGTGGAAATAACCCAAAGATGGAGAATGTGCTGCAGAATAAGCAGGCAGGAACCATCCTTGGGAACCATGTTTGGGTCTCAGCAAAGGTACGGTACAAAAGTATGTGGATTCAGTGAAATTTACTCTTAATGCTGAAAATGCACAAGTAGTCAGCTTTGAGTGCCTCTAGCAGGTTGGATCAATGCTGAAATAAAGAGTTTAGGTGTTTATATTCTGCTTATGTGGCTGGGATGGGTATAGCTTGCCCCAAATGGCTGGGGTTTTTTACTGCAACAGCCCAATTCATCAATAATTTTCAAAGCATTAGCTATATTTTCAGTTCTGAACAGGCCAAAAAAGAGCTTCTTTTTAAAAAAATCTTATAGGCTTATAAAAATGTTTTCTCATTAAGGCACGTTTTTAGCACCCTTAGCCTGAAATTTTGTATTTTATTCAAATGGAACTCTGGGAAATAAACCAAAAAATATATTTTTGTTTTCAAATTGACACCAAATACTATTTAGACCACAAAATAGATGTGATAGGAAACATTGCTGATGCTTCTTATCTAAATCTGCAAGCACATTAGCAGTGTTTGCTTTTACTCTCAGAAGCACACCTGCTGATTTATTCTGCTTGGAGACCAACACTTAAGTTAGTCAGTGCTTTTAAATCAAATTATGTCCATCTAGTATAAAATCACTAATATGTTAACATGATAGTTTCTGTGCCCTCCTGCAGCAGTGACAATTAATAAACTGATTTCTATCTCAGACTAATTTTCAGTAAATACATGAGTGATATAATTGTATTATTTGTAAAAATTTGAAGGAAAAGATCAAGTCTTTATTGTAACTATGAATTATAAATTGAAGTTGAAAATTAAGAATATTCTGTATTTGGAATATATAAGAAACAAGATCATGTTTGAACTGATTTACTTGAACATTGTCACATTTCCCAGTAAATCTGAAAAGGACAGGATCCATCCAAGAGGGGACAAGACTGTCTTGGTTTTGCAAGTAAGATATTAAACAGCACAGCTGCAATCCTCCAAAAAAAGGTATTCAAAGTATTGGAAAGCTTTTAAGAATAAGACAAGGACTCCTCCATGAAGGATATATCAATAGACTAATAAAAAGAAATTTAATGGCAGATTGGAGGAAAGTTAACTTCTCATCAAAAAGAAACTTGACCTGATTAGGAACTATTTTGTTCTTCTAGAGATCCTGCTTGCTGAGTACATTAAACCTTGGTACTTGAGTAACACTCAGGTGGATGGTACTGTGCCAGTTGGGACCCACCCACAACACTCAGGCCCATAACATTTGTTTCTTTATTTCTGTACTTGTAATTGTGTCTTCAGATATTAGCTCTCCAATGTGTAGGGCTACAGATCACAGCTATTAGAATAGCAATCCTTAGTTTTGGAGTCATTAAGCATTAACATATCCACAGAGAAATTAAACTCTTATTTCTGTTAATGCTTGAATGGAAGCAGACAGGATTTTTGGGGATCCAAGCTCCTCTAGTTAAGACCTTCCCTCCTTGTTTGCAGAAGGATGTCTAACATAAGCCTATAATTGCATTCTGCAGGACAATCTGTAAGAGAGACAACAATTCTTCCAGAATGCTGAATGCTTTGTTTTCTAGATATTCTTATGATTTCTGTTAGTATTGCTATTACATGTAGGATAACTTGTGCAGTGTAAATATTCATGATGTCAATTGATTGGAATAATTTATATCAAAAACCTTAAGTGGATTTTAATATAAGCCCTAAATTTGGAATTGTATTACTAGGATTTGATAGCAAATTACATCATTGAGCATTGGTCTTTTACTGTGTTAGGCTGTTAAGAAGCAGAGATTAAAATATTTCATGTTTGGTACTTCCTGGTTCAATATTCTCTTTTGGAAGGCAAAGGCAAATTGGCAAGCTCAGCAAAAGACAAAGCTGTGTTTGCTGCAAAAAGGGTGCTAAGGCTCTGCAGTCTTTTTAAGCCCTTAAAAAAATAATTCCTCCCTTTTATTCCTCAAGGAAAGTAAATTATTACAAGTGGGTAAGCAGTATAAAAGGATCTGACATACGTGTGTTGAGCAGAGGAGAATAAGCTTTTGCTCTTTAATGTATTAGTGCTATTATTTTGTTCTTTTATGTATTAGTGCTATTTGTGTATTAAATGTGCTCTTTAATGTATTAGTGACAGACATCTTCAGTAGACTTATAATTGACCAAAAGATGAAGAGCTCTGTGGGAGGAAACATGGGACATTACAGATAATGCAGCAACAGGACCTTTAAATTGAACTGTCAGAACTTGCAGCATTAACATAAATTTATGGGTTTTTAAAAAAATTAAATGCTGAATATATCTGGGCAAGCTGTCTGGGCCCTAAACTTTTACTTGTAAAACAATGGAGTTTCATTACCCACAGATGTAAGTATTCTTTTGAAGTCTGTTTTTAAAACTCTACCTCCTGACTGCCCTGTTAATCAACCCAGTGTTTGATCCTGCTACAAATAGTACCCAGCCATGGCTCTCTGAGAGCTTTGTACAAAACACTGAATACTTAATGCGTTGATATCACAGTGATTCTCTGAAGTATCATTTCTATCCCACTTTTTCCAGCTGAGGGGACTGAGCTGAAAGAACTTTCCCTGGCTTGTAGAAGGTCCAGTATTTAGATCCCAGCTCTATTGTAGAGTATAATTTACATGACAATCTTGAGCCATTAAACATCAGAAACACAAGTTATTGCTGATATGTGAGATGCAGACATGAAAAATGTTCTATGGAGACTTGTTACAGGAACTGCAGAAAGTTACTGTGCTGCACAAATTACAAGCAAAATAATTTAATTTCATTTCATCTAATTTTATTTCATTAAATATTTGTGAAGGTTTTATGTGTGTAGCCAGTTTAAAGTGGATTTCTCTCCTGCTGCATCTTTGTTCTCAGCACAAAACAATAAAGCAAATCTGCAGCAAAATACTGGCAATACAATTGTCAGTTCCTGTTATATATCAGACCAAATTCTTTTCAGCCTTTTGAAAAGGAGTCACTTAGGATATGTTCCAAAAATGTGGACCATTATGCAAACATATTGGAGCTTGCTTTGACTGTCACATTGTTGTTTCCTATGTCTCCTTAACAAATGGATGGTCTCAAAATTTTGTAATGTAGGTCAGCCTGAAGAGTGCCAAATTACTCAGGTGTTTCCATCTGGTCCCTGTGGCATGTTCGACATGTGCAAGCATTCTTCCAACCTCACCATCTTCACTGTTCACTGGTAACACATGAAAAAGCTGCCAAAGTTCAGAATTAGAGGATACAGCAGTGACTCTCAATTAACACAAGGCTGTGAGATAAAAACAGCAGCATGCATAAGTAAACATGCACCAAAATTTCACAAACTACTCTGCCCCTAATTAAAGGTTATTGTTCTGAATGGATGGATGGTTGTCAAAAATAAATTTCAAGCTGACTATAAAAGGGTTCCCAATCATGGACTGGTTCAGTCAGTCATTTAGCAAAGTGCTATACATTCTGGTTTTCATTGTGGTCTTATGATACATCAGAATAGACCAAATTTTAGGATTGCTTCTGATGGCAATTTCAGTAGTGTCTATCTGGAACAAAGTTAATTGTACTCAGCATTAGTGCTGTAGGGTACAACCATGAAACTGAGTTAAGCTCCATTTAGTCAACAAATACATTTTGTTACACCCTTTTTCCCCTTAAAGGAAACAAAAGTGATGCAAGTCAGAGGCTGTACAGTTTTGTCCACTTGGCAAAGCTCCATCTTGTCTCTACTTTGGCAGGTGTATGACTGAATACAAAGCAGAGTAATTTACTGGTGCTGACTTATCAGTGTTGCATTGAAATCAGAGAAAAACCTCTCATCACTGGAGCTTATGGTCAGAAGTAACAAATGAAATTGCTGAAATTCTTGTCTTACACTTGAAACAAGACAATTAGCTTCCCTCTTCCTTTTCTTCTGCAATCTGGAACGAAGTCCGATACTACTTTAGCTCTGAATTCAGGAGGAAATACAGAAAAGTGAGAGTTGCTCCCTCATTACATCCCTGTTTTAAAGCTTACTTCCTTCTCTGTTTAAATTTTGTGTTACTAGACCAACAGCATTAAGCATAATTCTTCCACTAACACAATCCTTCACTCAGCACAGGTCAAAACTTCACACCAACCATCCACAGAATAAACAAACACAGTGCAGTCAGTTGGAAGCTGGTAATCCACAATACTTTGGCAATTAAGATGAGTCTAAGATACATAAATAAAAATATTTTATTAGAGAAAAGGAGGCTGAGGGGAGACCTTATCACTTTCTACATCTGAAAGGAAATTGTAGCCAGGTGGGGTCAGTCTCTTCCAGGTAACAAGTGACAGAATGAGAGGAAATGGCCTCAAGTTGAGTCAGGAGGGATTTAAACTGGATAGTAGGAAAGATTTCTTCACAGGAAGCATTTGAACAGGCTGTCTAGAGAAGTGGTGGAATCACCAACTCTGGAAGTGTTTAAAAAGTATGTGGATATGGCAACTGAGGACATGGTTTAGTGGTGAATATGGTGGTAGTGCTTAACTTGATGTTTGGACTTGATGGTCCTGATAGATGCCTTTCCCAACCTGAATGATTCTAGTATTCTCTGATTCCCATTAGTAAAAAAAGTTAGATTCTAAACATCTGCTTTTCTGCGAGGATTTCTTTTTTTCCAAACTTTGTATAATGCTTTTTGGTTTTCATTTTTCAAGCTACCTCATTGGGTATGTTGCTTAAAACTGGATACAATTTCATTGCTAATTCTCTTCCAATTCTTATGCAGACACTTCCTGAAGACCAAGCTCACTTTGTGACCCAATATCACCTTCTCAAGCTCTTTTCCTAGCAGGAAGCAGCCAAAGGTTTTTTTCTTCGTTTTTGTATGCAGCTCCTGGATTTCTGTTTATTGGACAAATGCTCATCACAACTGATTATTTTAGATTTTAAAACTTTTTCTCAAGTTATCAGATTTACATTAAACAAAAGTTCTATCTCCCACTTGCTCACAGCAGCCCTATTTAAGAAGATGATCAAGAATATAACCACATCTGTATTTCATTATCCAGATCCTTAACAGAAACATTAACCTGAAGTGGGTGCAAATATCCATCAAATGGAACAGAAAAAAAAAAAAGGCTTGGCCTTGTTTTTTTGCTGAAGCTGCTTATTTCTTTAATTGTTTACCAAACAGTAATGAGCCCTAAAACTCACTGACCTTGCTGTTTTTTCACCGAGGACTCCACATGTGTCTGGACCAACCAGGTGTGTTTTCTCTCAAATGACCTAAATTCAGCTAATGCACCTGTCAACAAATGCAGGTACCTTTGGAGAGAGATTGCTGCTTTTACTTCCACGCTGCAGAGCACCTTCTCCCTCAGCTGTGTTTGTAGCTGTCCCAGTTGGCCTTTGGAAACCTGTAGGCTCTCTCCACAGACCTCCTCTGTTTGCATTCTTAGATCAATCTGGCTTAGGCAACACTGGAGTGTTCCTGGCACATTTTAACCACTTTGTGCATGATCTCCTGAAAATCTGGAGAGGAAATGTTGCTGCTGAGAAATGTCATTTAGCAAATTCAGAAAGGACAGCTTTAGCAACTGAAAACCTTCATATGAATGTATCCATTTTGATTAAATTCTGTATAAAAGACAATAGAAAGGATTCTTTCCAGCTCATTTCATTCTTTGGCAAAATATCTATTTCCAATGTTGTTCCTCTGAGTTATCATTTTAACTTCCATTTTCTGAGGTTTTGGCTTATTGAAACAAAGTTTTTTGCTGGTTGTGAACCACTCTTTCTCTATGTGTTTTAATTTTAAGCTTTTTGCAAATATATGTTTTTTCTTCTCAAATTAAGAACAAATACAATTTCAAGTTTTAAAATTTCCAATGGGATACAAATTTCTGCTTCCAAGCCCTTTTACTGCAACCACTGATTAGTTCCATATTTCCTTTTTTTATGCCCAGAACACTTCAGGCACCCTGGTTTCCTCTCCACAAGTAAAACTTTATCAACAAGAACATCTCAGGTTGTCGGCAGATGAGACACAACTCAAGAGATAAAAAGCCATTCCTTTACTGACAGACCTTGCACTGAAAATGGAGGAATAATACAACTTGCAGATATACCATTGCCTTATAGACATACTGGAGTAATATCATCATTGATATTTTACTGGGCTAGGCAACAAGGTTCAAAGAAATTTCAGGTACTGTGGAGGCCATAGACATGACTCTCTTTTGGCTCTGTGATAACAGGACAAACAGACAGGCCTTTCAGAAGTAACCCTAGTGCATCATAACTGTAATTTCATGTTCAGGAAAAAAAGAAAGGTTTTTTTCTCATTTTTTATTAATAATAATTCTCAACTCAGCCCTATGACATCTAATTAAAGGGGAGTAAGAACAGTGATTATAAAATAACTGCTTTAAAAGTCCCTCTCCCCTGTTAATTTTTTTTTTTTTCTACTTATAGTGTTATAACTACAATGTTGATGATGGAGGTGGGAATTAATCTCCCCTTTTTACCACACCTTTTACATGCCTGCAGAGCAGATGCCCAAAGTAATAAAAGAAAAAGCACAGAGAAAATCAGATATTTTAAACAAATTGCCACAGGCATGCTGAAAGTGATCATTTTTTTTTAGCTATATAGGGGTGCCAGAACTCCAACCCAGTTGTGAAAACATCCCTTTGGAGACAGGACTTCCACCCTCAATATCAGAAAAATGAGCAGTAGACACTGATGAAAACTTCAAGTCTGACACATAACTCTGAACAGTTTCTCACCTTGTACGACACACAAACCACAGCCAGATCCCATAACTCAGCACAGACCTGGAGCAGCCTTGTCCCCCAGGTCCCTTCGGATGACATCCAGTGCTGGCTGTCCCATTGCTGCATGTGTGGGCTCTGTCCTCCTGCCCAGCCTTGGGGACGTATTTGGAACAGCAGAGCTCTGCCACCAGCTGAGTGAGCGTCCTCCCCTCCTGTGTGGGCAAGGAGAAGACCAAGATGTCACTAAGGGACAAATAACAGCCAGCTCTGGAATGCACAGAGGTCAAAGTTGTGATTTTGGAATAAAAGGAAAGCTGCATGACAGGGGATGTGCTTTACTGGTAATTATGGTGTCTGTGCAGGCTGGAGGATGCCTTGAGAGGAGAAAACTGTTTTGAAAACCCTATACCAAGTACCTTTGATATCTAAAAGAAGAAACATATTAAAACTGAAAGAGTACTTCAGATTTATCTTAACATGGACTAGTTTTACTTTGAACTAAAAATTGTTATGAAGATTACTCTGAATACTTCATTGAGCTAATGACTGAGGCCAATGACTTCTGTCTCAGTTTCTGCTAGAGAAAGAGCTTTTGCTTGAATTTATGCTGGTACTGTTATTTAGTCTGTCATGCTCTGACAGTAGGGAACAATAAAAACATCTTTATTGTTTTAAAATTTTAGTTGTCTTTGAAATAGCTGGTGATATTACCATCCAAATGCAGGCACTTCTGTTTCTCTGAGGTTTTTATGGGAAGAGTAATCAGAGATAAAGCTATTAAACTGCCATCCAGGGATCATTTGATGGCATATTTGTGAGTAAGTATGATTATGAATGTTACAAATAATTCCTTTTGAATTATTTGTCATATTTGTTCTGCTGTGTAACGTAGAGAGGGAAGGACACTGCAGGCAGCTGTCTGTTACCATAAATTAATATAGCACTGCACTTAAAAGAAGCATTTTCCTGACAATATTTGGAACCAAGTGCTTAATTCATGGCCTTTCTCTACACAGTTGCTCATGCTGTAGCTTTGATGGAAAAGTGTTGTGTAGTGATTTCTTCAAAGGTGAAGGTAGCACACTAAGGAGTGAACTTGCAGGTGTTTGTGCTTCCTTTGGCCCTGCAAATTGAATACTGAAGTGTGGTGGTTTGGTGGGCTTCTTTGGAGAGAGGGAGAAATATTCCTGGCAGGATAGCTGCGACATGGGTATTGGGTTAAATTAGAGAGACTTTAATCCTAATCTTGGAAAGTTTTTATGCGTCTATATTAGGGCAGCCAAGAGGTTGAGCCCAAGGTTGTGAGTATTTAAATGGACAATGTCACACTGACTGACACAAGAGTGAAAATACTGCTGGTTATGGTTACCGACAGGAATTACATGCCCAGGGTGGCAAAATCTGTGTCCTTTCATATTACTTAATTTGAAGTTGAAGGCAAAACACTCAGTAGGAATCACAACTTTTAATTTTTCCTCTCCATTTCTCAGGAAAATTCCAAACCTTCCAGAGGCTCTACTAATGCCCCTGTTTTTCCTTCCCATCCCTCCTTTGTCTGGCTGCGGCACAACATTGCTGAAGTACCCCTCTGGGAAGCACCTAGGGCTTTAGTACTTCAAAAGCAGCCAGAAAATTTTGCCCAGAGCTTAGCCAACCTCAGAGATGAGTTAGGAAACTTCTGTAGATACCAGAAACCAATGGAAACAAGAGGAGGAGGGGAAAAGGAGGTCCTGCAGCAGAAGGAGCTGGAAAAGTGAAGAGCAACAACTCCAAGTGCACAGATGAGCCCCTGTCAGAGCTGTCTCTGGCCAGGTGAGATGGTGGAAGTAGGTGATGTGCCAGGACATTCCTCCTGGGCAGCCTGCCTCCTGCTCCTGTGCTCCCTGCTGCTCCATCTGACTCCCACCACAGTGCTACAGGAATTTCTGCTTGGGGTACCTATGGTCAGAAGTGATGGTACATGAATTATCCTGCTGGGTTGCCTTTGGTTTATGTTGTTATGTTAATGAGTAGCTGTCCCTGAAAGGTCCCTTCGTATTACCATATTTTACCATATTTAGAGATTTTGTGCTGCCCAGCTATTTGAAGAGATCGAATGGTCTCCTAATTCCTTGGAAACAGACCCACCAGTTGTGAAAAGAAATCTTGCTTCAAACATTTTTGTGCTGGAATCTCTCCATTTTTTAAAAAAATATGGAGGCTTCTGAGGTCTTTCTCTTGGGAGGTAGGAATTGTAGATTTGAGCCTTTTGAGCTTTGGAGGCAGGAAATGAATTTAGATCACACACATCCTGAAAGTTACTGAAAGTCATCTGATGGCTATGACTCCTCCTCCAGCAGTTTAATGATTCTCTTGACCGTTTTTATTATAAAGCTCAAAAAATAAGAAAAAATACAAACAAGTAAAGAAGAGCAGATTTATTTGAGGATAATAACATTTTTTTTTCACTGTCAAAAGAAAACGGTGTCAAATTTGGGCAGGAAAACCTGTAATGGAATTTGACCCCTATTGACAAATGATCAAGGCTTGTTTCCTAATTTTGCATTCTCTTGATTGTTGCTATCTCTGATGGTATTTCAGATGTCTTTTAACTTTGAACTTTCAGGATATAAAATTCTACTTTTCTCTCTACAGACATTTCCTCCTACTCCTTGTTTAATCTTAAGTGCTACTTTTATTTTTCTATCTACACCCACACCCAAGAATAATTTCCCTATCTTCAAATGTGGTGGGTTTTTAATTTTTTTTTTTTTTCACTCAGCTGAAACTTTCAATAATGAAAGGCAGCATAACTTGTATCTTTAGTACAAAATTAGTTCCATTGTCTTGAATGATTCTTCGGTGAAAAATGTGATGATAAAGTTTAGTTCTCTCCATACATTTTCACAGTGTCTTCACTGTTGCTCATTCCATAAATGCTAAGTAACAGAAGCTCAGCATCCCTGCTCCATATGCTTAGACTTCTGCCTCTGAAATGCAGCTGGGAATATGTTCTTAATCTCCAGCGAGCATCTGTGATTCTGCAAAGACTTGTTTGCACTTATTTTACTTCATGCTTCTCCAATGCTTCAATTAATTCTGGCAGAGTCTTTGCAGGACTTGGACCCATGAGATTGATTTCTTGGAGCGGTATTTTGAGGGTGATCTTATGACATCTGGTAATAACTTTACCACTAAGAATAGGACTCATGTGAACTAGGTGCTGTTCCAACTCAAGGTGACCCCTGCCTGATTCCCAGCATTTACATCTAATCAGAGATTAAATATAGCAAATGTGGAAAATAGCAAAGAGGAGGAGGGATGAAGGAGTGAAAGACTTGCAGGGATCTAGTATTGCGTAGAAGTCTGAATCACCAAGGTACTTCTTAAAGATGGGTTTTTAAAGGGCAGTTAATTATGAGCCCAATTTCCATTTAATCCCTTTTCTTTTCCATGAGTTTATTCTATTTATTTTTCCAACTTCCATACCAATAATTCCTAATTATCCATTACCAAAGAGTCTTTACAGAAATAAGTGTTCAAAAGACACACTTTATCTACAGAAGATTTGAGGAGTCCCTCTTGCATTCCAGCACATAAATGACATAGTCTCATTGAAAACTCTTCTGAATAGACATAGATAAAAAATATTTGTAAAAGCCTTTCTGCACTTTCCAGATGAATGCAAAGACATACAGCAAACAGAAAAATATTACAGATATTCAATTCTTCATATTCCTTCTACAAATTCTGGCAGCTGCCAAAAAGTAAAAGACAAGATAATGACAGAGATATCAAAATGTAAATGTTTAAAAATGAATGTACTGTGTGTGGAGTACAACTTGCTACTTCAGACAGAAAATTAATTCAGTCTTAAAAATTTTTACTTACATTAATACATATATTCCTATATATCCCTGTGTGACTACCTCCTAAGGAGTTTGCAATTTTTTCTTTCAGAGCTTTGAAACTTTTGCAGAGCCTAAAATATAGGTTATTTACCACAAATTTCAAAAGTGAAAGAAAGGCCATAGCTAAAACAACCAGATATATTAAAAAATTCTTGTCAGCTCTTGTTCTGAATAGAAAATTTACTCAAAAAAAGTAAATTTACTGGTCTTCTAACACAGAAGGTCCTTGTAATGAATTTTGACTCAATTCATGACACTAACTTTACTAAACTTTCCCCATTATGACAGTTAAAATATGTCATTTATTTAAAGTGGATGGAATCAAGCAAAACCCTAATTAGCAGAAAAGTCTAAACAAGACAGAATGCAGTCGATCTCATTTTTTTTTACAGTAAGGGGTTGACTCAATTAACTCAGAAATTGCCCTACAAATGTGTAGTAACAGCTGTTCTGTATTGTAGCTGTACTAAGAACATAAAAGAACAAGTGTAGGGAGATTTAATAGATTTTATTAAGCAACCTGATGCTGATATAAAAAGCTTTCTGGCACAAGTACTTTCTTGGTACCTGACAAAGAAGCAACAAACTGAATGGTAACCAAAAGTTAGAGACAACTGCTCATATTTTAATTTAACTATACTAATACAGTAGATGACAAGAGAGAAAAAAGGAGTAATTAGCACTTTTGGAGCTGGCAGATGAGGAGGTGACAGGCTCAGTTGTTGGGGAAGAGCAAGAGGAGAAGTCATTTGCACAGGAGGAACAGACCAAGAGCAATACCATAGTGGTTTATAAAACTGGTGTGCTCTAACTCTTTAAAAAGGTACAGTCTTCTTCCAGTCTAAGTTATACTGATCTGGACATAGATTATAAGTTTTAACAAACTTTGTAGAGTTCATGCCAGTTTCTCTATTTCATTAATATGGCAGTTTTTCAGCTGACTGTTTTAAATTGATTGTGATATTTGGTAAGTTAATTTTGATATAGAAGGATTGTAGAATGGTGTTGCCATTGTAATTATATTTCAGATAGAAATCAAGGCTTTTGATTCAAACCTGGGATGGGGCAACCCTGGCTGTGTGTTTAAACTAGGGAATGAGAGGCTGAAGAGCAGCACCGGGCAAAGCGACCAGGGGGTCCTGGTCAACAGAAAGTTGGATCTGAGTCAGCAGTGCCCTGGAGCCAGGAGGGACATCCCTGTCCTGGGGGCATCTGAGACAGCATCACCAGTGGGGACAGGGAGGGGATTGTCCTGCTCTGCTTTGCCCTGGGGCAGCCTCAGCTTGAATATTGTGTGCAGTTTTGGGCACCACAATAAAAGAAAGACATTAAACTATTAGAGAATGTTCAAAGGAGGGCAACAGAGATGGTGAAGGGCCTTGAGGGGAAGTCATGTGAGGAGAGGCTGAGGGCACTTGGTCTGTTCAGCCTGGAGAAGGGGGGACTGAGGAGAGACCTCACTGCAGCTACAGCTTCCTCATGAGGATGCTCTGTGGACTGGCAATGAGATCTACATTAAGATAATTAGGTCTAGGAAAGAACTGTTTTATTTCACTGTAACAACTATAATTTCTGCAGCATGTGCTTCTCAGCTTGTGATGTTGTTCCCTTCACTTTGTTATGATTTAATTTCCAAAAACAGGGGTTTTACAGTCTCTCTTTTGTCCAGAAGGTGAAGTCACTGTAAAGTGATTTTTGAGTTGCCATGAGCAGGTTGCAAAAGATGTACTTGCTACTGGTGTCGAGATGCCACTCTTGCATCCTGAGCAGTACGTGGTCTCTTAAGATGCCTAAAAACTAAGGAGGATTTAAATCTTTTCATCTCACAATGCCAAATGCTCATGATTTTTGCTAGTGAGTTTCTACTCTGATCTGTGCAAACTTACAGTTTGTATTTTTTTCTTGTCTGTGTCTAAAAATATATATGTATGTTTGTCTTTTTATTTAGTGACAGGGTCATGTGTAGCTCTTTCTAATACAATAGAATGTAAGAGAATGGTTTTTTAAAAATCAGATTCCATTTAGCTTTTGCAAAAATAGTGGGATTTTTTTGCAAAATGGATGTCAATAGCTACAAAATGCCTTGTCCTTTGTATGTCTAAAATTGCCATTATCATATGGGATTGATCTCACTTTGGAATAAATATATGTATGTTTGAAAGAGTTTAAAAAGCCTTATTAAATCATTAAAGGAAAATTAAGAGTGACAGATCTTGTCATTTTTTTAACTGGTGGCAGCAGTCAAAGTAATACTTCATTCAAAATAAAAAAAATTATAGACTCAAGACAGGATGAGTAAGATTGGCTGATATATTTCTTTTGCCATGCAAGACCACATCACTTTTGACAAGTATAAAGAAATGAGATATATCTGAACCCTCTACTAGGAATATAAGTACCTGATCTGAAGAATGTACAGATGCACAGAAAAGAGAGTATTGAAGTATTTCACAACTAATGTTAATTTAGTTAATCCCTTCCTAGCACTCTGCCTTACATCCTTTGGAAAAATAGAGTCTCAGATAAGTGCGAAAACCCTCCGTGTTTGGGAAGTTTCTTTGAAACTCTAGCACTTACAGGTTGTGTTGTGCTTTAAAGCAGAAGGGTTGATATCCCATCTGGACCTAATGCAAAATTTTGAGATGATTTTTCGTGCTCTCTGGACTGGAACTGAAACTGTAACCAACTACAAGCTGTGGAAAGAGGTCACGCATAAACTGTTCAGTTCATATATTTTAAAACCCTCTCTTGATAAAACCATAATAGCAACTTTACTGCATGTCAGAAATTTGCATTGCAAATGCATATAACTGTAAGGCTATGAGCCAGACCTCCTACCCTGCCCTATTCCTCCTCACCACACATTTGGCTTGTTCTTTAGATCTAATGAAATGTACAAAATGAGCATGACGGTTCTGCCCTTTGTTGATCTCCAGATTTTCATAAACATGAAAGGTCTCCAGGGCAGGAATGGTTTTTAACCAGCCTCTAAGCTTTTTCTGAATATGTATAATTAGGTTTGCAAAGTTTCTTGTGTTTTAAAGTCAGACCAGAATTTGTAAGCTGATTTCCATCAACTTTAACAAAATGTTTCAGCTTTTGCATAGAGGAAAGCATAAAAAACCCATGCGATCAAAATGAATTAGAGTGTTATAAACTACTAAAAATTGACTAAAATGAAACTTTGCCTCTAGTGTGATCAATAGCTGCTGTCTATTTATCAGTGAATTGGCTCAGCATGTGCATGCAGTTCATATGAACGTTTAAAGATATTTCATAGAAGCTGTTGGACAGCTTTAAGCAGTGATTTCCAGGCATCTCCTGATATTCATCTTTGCTCCTCTCCTGGCTAGTCCTCATCCTCTGGAACTAGGCCATAGCCTTGCTTTCCTTTGTTTTCCATGTTGTTTTGACTATCCCCACAACTGCCTTGCTGAGAGCAAAATATTTGTGGTAACCAGAAAAACTTGTTAATGTGGCCTCTGCTCCCCACAGCTTCCCCCAGGGGCTGAGTGGGCACAGGGTTTGTCTCCATGGGTAGGTTCAGAGGAACTTTGGAGCCCCTTGTTCAGCCTGGACGTCCATGTGGCAGCTCTGGGAGTTGTGCTGATGTGTTAGTGCCTCACCTGAGCTAATCAACAAGGTGGAATGATGGGATGAGGTGTTTCTTTATGCATGATCTGTGCTGGTTGTGCATGGCCCTGGTTATGCCCACACAGCTTATAGTGCCAAATGGGGGAAATCCAGGGTCTGTTTTCATCCTTGCATGTAACCTTTGCCACTAAAGGAGCTATTCTACAAATGTCTTCTGATCTTGACCTTCACTTTTTAGACTTGTTAAATTGGTCCCCTTTGTGAAGGCTAAACTTTGGCAAAGGCAACATATTGCTTTCTGATGAAGTAGAAGGCAGTTTCCTTCAAATCATAACTTTGGCTTAATTGCTTCTGAAAAATGACACAATATGTTGTTATATCTTGCAAGATATTAAATGATGTGGAAAATCCATTAGAGATCCTGCTGAGATACGGATAACATCCGAGGGCCAAGTAAGCAGTTCTATATTTGCTAATTTCCAAACTTTGAGGCATAAGCTTCAAAAGTGTTTGCATGTGTAGTATATCAGATAACATTACATTTTTGTAAATAAATGAAGCAGGCTGAGACCTTTGGGCCAAAGAGTCCTTCAAAACAACATGAAAATGCTCCCCTGTCCCTGTTCCTTGATGTGTTGTCTGCAATGGGGTCATTTAAACTTGGAGGCAAAGAGATTATTGTGTATGCCCAGGCAATATAAAATAAAGCTGAAGATAAGAAGGAAAAAAACGTCAAGATGTGAATTTCCACCTGCTTTCTTCCCTTCTGGCAGGAGATGGTTTCTAGCAAGCACTAAGCTCCAGATCTGAGGGAAATGTTAGCTGTTAACCGAGAAAGCTTTTAACTTGCAGGAACAGGTATGGATGAAGGACTTAAAATGACAGTAAAAGCAAGAAAATAACTTTGCATTGACATGTCTGACTTCATCAAAGGGTGCCCAGAAGATTTCGAGGCCAAATGTCCTTCTCAGAACCAAAGCAAAATCAAGAAGCATCTCATTTAAGAGCCGTGACCATTTTTTTTTGCCTGGCTCTTGTGATCTTGCAAACTTTGTACAGCACCAGCTGAAAAAGGATGTCTATACCCACAGAGCAAAGCTCCTGCAGATGTGTAAGCATGTTTGAAAATCCAGGCTGGTTGGGGACTGAGCTGCTAGTGATGACTTGGGTACCTTTGCACTTCTCTTTTCTCCATTCTTCTGTACTTCTCTTACTTTGGAAGGGAGAAGAGTGAAGGCATATGCCAGGATAAAGACTGGGTAGCCTAAATCTCTGTTTTTTAAGTTGCTTGTTTTTGTTTTGTTTGAGGTATTTTTTCCTTTTTTTTTTTGTTTTTCCCATTCCACTTTGCCTCCTGCTTTCCATGGCACTTATTCCTCTGTGCATCCACCAAAACAACCTTCAAATTGTGCCTTGGGAATTCATGCTAGATAGGAGTACAAAAAACGTATTTGGGGAGAGAAAGGAGGGAAGTAATCCTGTGGAGGAAAATCTCAACATGTATAATATGCATTTCGATTTTTTGAAGAATAAATGAAGAAAAGAGTAACTTCGAATTAAGATGCTGAGAAAACATCAAATTATTTTTCACAAGGAAAGGGATAAGATAAAGCAACACACAAAAAAAAAGTGTAATTTAGCAGCAGTTCTGTCCTGTCTGTGTCCTCAGCACTTGTTAATTGTGTGCTTGATTTGGCAAGTAAAGACATAGGGGGAAGATGTTATGAGAAAAGTCACTATTAAGATGTCAACCATCAGTTTGGAGCTGTCTCCAGCTGTTTTTTCCCATTGTTAGTCCTCTCAGAAAGGCTGATCTTAGCCTCTGCAGGTTATAGACTCAAAAGAAAGTGAATTAGCCTCTCGATTCTGAGGGTCGCCCAGGAAGCAGTTTCATTAGAGTAGGGAAACACTGATAAAAAGTGTCACTGTACAGGCACAATGAACTTCTGAGTATGTCTCAGCTTGCTTTGAAGCAGTAGAAATTTATCTGATCACCTCGGCCTTGAGCACTGCATATTAATTTCCTCAATTAGTTTTCGTTCCTGCAGTAGTGCTGAATACAAAGGAGGCATCACACACCCAGTACCCAGGCAGCTCTTTGAGAAACTCCTCTGGAAGCAAAAATTCTTATGGTGAAAACACTTGCAGGAACCAATTTAAAAAGGAAATAAATTTGTTTTGTTTACAAACCCTTTTTTATCTTTCCCGGGTGCATGTTAGTGTAATCATTTTTACTCAAATAGTTATTAACTTCCAAATGAGAATTCCCCTTAGGCAGCAAAGTATTGTGTTATGTCCTCTCTTTTATCTTTCTCATTGGTGATAGAGAAAAACTCAGGCTACATGCAAAATTTTTAATTTTTCACCATATGAAATTTTGAACAGTATGTTCAGACACACAGAGTTTTGTCTTGCTTCTGGCAGGACAACACAGCCCAGGGAAATTAATGGGAAATATGCCTAGGAAGAATCAGAGATCTCTTGTTTCAGGCTTGGGGCCCCAAAACTGTAAACATATTTTAGGGGGGTCACTGATATAAATTCTGAGGTGAATGGTAAGCTGGTGTGACAGTTCAGGCTTCTGCTTCCAACACCTGCCAGCTTTGTGTTTGCTTTCTGTTCCAATCTTATGATTTTCAGTTCTTGCAAAGTTGCTTTTGTTGTTCAGAAAGTAATTTCTACTCAGTATAAAAGAAATAGTACTAATTTCCAAAACGTTAAAAAACAAATACCAATCTACCATGCCAGAGAATGCAGTTAGTGTAACTGATAGGAAAGAAAGAATAAGATACAATCATAGTGTTTTCAGCTTGTATTCTTTCTTCCAGGCACAGGCGGGATCATGAGCTCAGTGTATGACCTTCATGCCCATTAAAATTTAATGAAAAACAGGATGCTCAGTTATTTCTAAAAATCCTAGCTGCTTTCCATTTATTTTTTGTTCTCTAGGTCTTGTGAAGTTGTTACCTCCTGGCAACCCTGTGCCTGGCTGCTGTGATCAGCACCGTGATATCACCAGATAATTCCGATCACAGAGGCAAGCAGAGCCCAGGGGAAGATGTGGGGCACAGGGATGAGGAGCAGGATCTGGTCTTGAGAGGAAAGGACCAAAGCAATTTAAAAGAGGTTGTCCCTGGTGCTGTTTTGAATAATGGAAAAAAGCGAAGGCTGCCAGCTTTGACAGGCTGACTGCTGGGAGGCAGGAGCTGAGGGAGACAGATACAGAGGGAAACCATGTGAAAACATCATATACAAGCAGGAATATGTCATGGAAAGTAACTAGTAATGACACGTCAGGCTGAGAGACGTGTTTTCACCAGGGCATTTCTAATGAGGCTGCTAACTGGTTAATGAAGGTGCTAATTGTTTTTCCAAGAGCCAGCTGGGAAGGCATGGAGCAGCAAATGCAGCATTGTGGGTGCCTCACACGATGTCCCACCAGAAGCCGTGTGTGTATCTGTCACTCCATGAGCATTGCATATGCCAAATTCTCCCTTGAGTGGATACTTTCTCTTAAACTTGATTAGAGAAGTTTGGCTCCTTCATCCTTGGGTGTTATGGCAGGTTGGGTGATGCCTGACATCAGCTTTCTGGGCTGTGTTTTAATCCTGGTTCCACCTCACCTTTAACTGCATCAAAACCACTGCCCAGCTGAGAACAGACAACTTTTAAGATAAAGACACAGACTTTAAGAAAGGCAAAGAATCCCTTAGTGATATTTCCTATTTGGAGAGGAGAAGCTGTCACATGGATCATGATCAATTAGCCATGAAGAGAAAACATTTCAAGCCCTGAAATAACAGCAGTGTTCTGAACTGGGGAGTAGAGTAGTTCAACACTGCTCTGTATTTAATGACAGGGAATTTATTCTGCACAACTTTCTCCAGAGATTATAAAACAGATGTTCAGCCATAAATATCAGAAACAAACATGCCTAGAAATGAACAAAACAAGTATCATTCTTGAAGGGATAGTTAAAAATAATATAGACTTCATCCAATATGTGCATTGTTTCTGCAGCTCCTTTCTTTCTGGCATTTTAATGACTGCAGGGATTAGCAAGCAAAGTGACAGAAGGCAGGAACATCATGCTTCTGTCTTGGTGTCATGGCTAATAAAGCAGTGTTTGACACTGAGTAAAAAACCTCTGCCTGCATCACCCTTCTCTTCCTTGCATTTCTGTTCCTGAGGATTTCTCAATAGTATTTACATGTCAAGCTCCTTTAAAGAAGTACTTTTTTTTTTCTTAAGGTAGAAAATTCTTTTGATTATTTGCATATAGGGGCTTTCTGCTCTAGCTGCTTGGTAGACATGTTTCTAATCCTTCTTGATGTAAAAAGTGCTTTTGGCAATTTTCCAAAGTTACTGTACCATACCATGAAGAGTACACTTAGCACGGGCTCTCCTGAGTTTCTGAGAAGTTGATTGCTTCTTCCTCCCAGCCATATCAAAACCAAAATACTCTATGAAATGCTGTGATGCTCTTCTCTCCAAGAAAAGCCTTAGTCTTTTGTATACTGTGAAAAAATGCCAACATAAACAAACTTATGTTTACATTCTTACTTGTTATGGATCCTAACAAAACAATTCAGACTTTGTATTTCTCTGCTTCTCTGAAAGGTTTTTGTCTCCATCAACAGATCTGTTTTGTTATCAAACATGCAGGTACGTTCATAAAAAAGGGGCAAGAGACACCAAAGGAAAATAGTACCATCCTCATGTTGAAGAATTGCTCCCTTTATTACAAGACACACTCAAAAACTATGTACTTTCAGTAAGATTAGACTGTATTTTTAACAAAAGGTGTGAGAGAATGTACAGGATTAAATGTTTCCCTGAGAGTATATGTGATTCCTCTGAAACAGGCTTCATGCAGGCAGATCAGTGAAAAGGGAGCAGTAAACTTCTTTCATACAAATCCACCCAATACAGAGAGGCAATCAGAAAGAGCCACGATATCACAGGTACTACACAGTAAGTCAGAAACCACACATGGCATTCAACAAACCAAATTAACCCTGAGTCTGACACCAGGAAAGTCACTGCCTCCAATTTTGGAAGAGTTTTCAGTACCATTCCTTCATACCTGGATACTGATCCAATTTTCTTACTTTTTGAGTGGACTCCAAACCTTATTTGGAGACTGCCTGTTTAGTCCTACCACAATCAAGAACTGCAATCTTAATTTCTTGGATCTTGCAAATCAAAGTGGTGCTTCCAGAAAGCACCTGAAGTGTAAATATTTTTAAAAAATGTTCTTTTTAATTTATGAAAAAGGTATCATTCTTAAAACCCATGTAAGCTTCAGATGTGTTCACAGCTAAAATCTGTACAGGTGGCTCATCCAGTGCTTAAAGTGAGCCAGGATATGCTGGAAGACAGGGATGGGCCTTGAGGCTTTCCAGCACTTTCCAGAGAGGAAACAGAGCAGGAAAGGATGCAGGAGGATGCCAAACTTTCCATATTGGTCCTTTGGAATGTTTGTACCCCCACTTCAAAATTTTCATTTCAACGCTAGAAGCACACGCTTGGAGGCTTCACAGTCCTGGCAATTCAGTATCATTGGTAAAATCACTCAGCGTGGTAGCCAGCCAAATACACATTTCAGACATACAAAGCCACCTGTGTGCAAGCCAGCATCCACAGCATTTGCATGGAAACACAATTGGCTCAGAGGTATGGAGAAAGGCTAAAGCCGAGTGTGCCCCTTTGTACCCTCGTAAGGGGATGAGGGCAGGATGATTCTCACAGGCTCAGTCCTCAGGTCTTACAAGACACAAAATCTTCTCTCCAGGACACTCCTGCTAAGTAGAAATCCCAATTAAAACCAGAGCACAAAGCCCCAAAACAGTGCCCACACTGGGGTCTGCTGAGGTTGCCGTAATGACCCCAAATTAGCTCTGCCTCTTGGTAGCACAGGCAGCAAACCTGTGGGATCTGCAAAAGCCAGGTATGAAGTGTCAAAGGAGGCACTATCATGTCCAGAATTCCCAATTATACATAATGACATTAATATGTCAGTAATAATGACATTAAATAAGTCATTTGCTGTGAGCCATGCAGAACGTCAGCAGATGACACAGGGAAAAAAATGAGTAATGGGCCCTGCTATGTGTTATAGAACAGAGGGGACTGAACACTGATGTCAGGTTACCCAAGGCCTGGGGGTCATGTGTCCTTTATTCTTTTTTCTAGGACATGTATATGAGGTTATAAGATGCAAAAGAATATTGGCAATATTTATAATTTAGATTTGGTGCTGCCATGACATGTTTGTATCTCTATAAGCCTGACCTTTTTCATCTCCCTGTACGCACACAAAGATACCATTGTTTCAGAATTTCTGCTTCCTACCTGTTAACCAGTCCCGGTTGTGGTCAGAGAGGATAAAAGAATCAAAGATTATAGGGAGAAGTAATCTAATATTCATTGCCATGCTTTGAAGAAGAGAGATTTCTTTAGGCCCAGGCCTGTGCTTTCCCCAGGAAAACGAAAAATCTGATACAGTTTGAAGGGATTTGCTAAGAGTTTAAACTATGTTCTTGAATGGATGAGACAATTTGAGAGAAGAAAAGGTCAGTTCTTGTGGAGCAAATGGGATTGCTAGTGAGGGAAGGAATGATGAAGCTATCAGCCTCTAAGAGACCGAAGGGGAAAGAAGAACTTTCCGCCAGGGAAGCAGCGAGGTATTTTCTCAGTGTGTTTATTGTAGCCACATAAACAAGGTCTTCACTGAATTAAAACTCCTTTTCAGGAAAGTTGTTAATTTAACTCTTGGTTTTATCTTTTGAAGACCCTACCTGTTCAATTTAAAAGCAACTCTCCTGCCTCCTATCATAGCCTGCGTGTTTCTTTGTGTTTTACCTTCACCATTACTGTTTGATGCTTGCTATATATCCTCAGCTCTATTAAAGTTTGCTTTCTATCATTCTCACTCCTGGAGGGAAACACAGGACTGGTATCACAAACTACAAACAATTTCTGATTTTAGGTATCTGTGCCCCACTTCCTGCTCTGCAGCAGCCTATGGGGATCTCTGGGGATCTGCTTGGGCAGCCTGGGCTGCTCTCTGTGCCTGCAATATCCAATATCCTCCCCATTGTTGCTGCCCAACTTGGCTGGATTAAATGCAGCACAAGAGTGCTTGCCTGGGCCGTTTTTCCACTTGAATTTGTAATGTAAACAGGCTGTGGGCAACAAACACCAGCATGGGCCAACTGCTCCTCTTCCCTCCTGCAGGAACCTGTGATCACATCCCCCCATCCACTGGGATCCACTTTCTACAATTCTTTCAAACTGGGGGCACCATTTGCCTCCTGAACTCATCTTGGCACCTCTAATGTTAAGACTTCTCTACAGAGAAGTCAGATTTCTGACTCTTCTTCAGATTGGGTCACTAGTTATTTTCATATACTTTTTGATCATGTTGCTAGAATACTATTATTTCAGTTTTTAAGTCTCTGAAAAGCATTCTTGTAGAGGCAGTCATAACAAAAGGAAATGGCAAAAAATGGACTCTCTTGTCTTGTCTTTCAACGATCTGGAACAATTTTTCAGAGACAGATTTGCTGTCTCCTCTGCAGATCTTTTAAGTGTTGTCAATTAGTGACCTCAATTCCCCTCCTTGACAAGAATCTCCACTTTCAGGAGGTAAATGAGCTATGTCTCAGTTACTTTTATTTTCAAAGCTTTCAAAACACCCTTTAGAACGTCTTTTCTTGTTCTAATTACCTTAGAGGAGTCCTAGAGGATTTGCCTCTTTCCCAAGAGGCTGCTGTAAGTTTCTGATGAAGAATTTCAAATGCTATTATTTTTGATAGACAGAATGGCAGCATTTGAGTGAAAATCAATTCAGAAAATGAATTAAAACTGTGCTGGTTCATCTGAAGCAATAGGAAATTAAAGATAAGCAAAGGATGAATAAAACCAATAAAACAAATACTTCACTCCAATTCCTTAAATTCAAAGAAATAACTGCATTTTTCAGAACTACCTCTCCAAGATCCTATTCTACCAAACAGGGATAACTGTATAAACTAGAGTATGAAAATTTTTTCCACAAAGTTTCATATCAAATAATAAATAGGGGGTCTTGAAGGTGGTTCTTAGATGAAGATAACAAATTTTCATAATCCCTAGATCTTACCTACATACTGCAGGTTGGCAATCATGATACTGCTGCTGATGTACACACCTTTTCCTTTGCTTAAAGGGATATATTTTTAATTTAATGTTCTAGAATGCTGTGGAAAATACATGTGATTTAAAACTTGACAATTTATGCAAAACAGTGGAGCTTTTGAAGGAACTTGAAGAAAGAGTGTGAAATAATAAAATGCTGATTGATTCTTTGAGGTTTTGCCCTCGTGAAGGAATTGCCTGCAATGGAAGTGTATCATAAAAAAACCCAGAACAATCCAGGTTTGTATGAGAGAGCCTGTACAAATGGGAAAATAGCTTGTAAAGAAAATAAATCTCAGGGGTTAATTAAAGATAGTTTAAGGATTTATTAGAGATCATCAAAGCCTTCTGAGGGTGCAACATGATGCATACAGCCATAACCTCCTTAGTAGAGCAATTCCAAAATAATTTATAAACTAATGCAAAAATCCTAAAATTTATTTAAGACAAAGGCTGTGATGAACACATGATATAAAGTGACCATCGCAAGCAATGTTACACAGGTTTATCTAAAAAAAAAGCAGCAGTGAAAGGTGGAACACAGATTGCTTTCATGGTGAAATAAGAATCCTATTTTATTTCAAATAAACCATGCAGAAGCTTGAAGAACTGGATACATGAAACGGGTAAAAGAACGAAAAGTGTTATACATAATAAACAAAAGTGACACAGATTTCATCATTTTTGAATGAAGAACTTGAAAGTGAGAAGGCAGGGGCAGAAGAGCCTGTCAGCAGAGACATCCCCATGACAAGACTGAGCAACAAAGCCGTACAACGCAGCTGATGGCTCCGCTTTGCTGTGTCGTATCCAGGTTCTGTGTGGGGAACACTGGTATGAATTTAAAACTGGCTAAAACATTTATATGTGGAAAAAAACCTGATGAATTGTGCCCTTCATAAAATTGAGGGAGAAGGTTCTCTTCAGACTGTTTGTTATTATGGTCCCATGCTCAGGGGCTTCTGGACTAATTTTTATTTTAGTTGTAGGGCTGCTTTTAGTGTTATGATCAAAGGTTATAAACAAGACGAGGTCATAGTTTTTATTAGACCAACAGATATTGTTGGAAAAATACACCAGTGCTCAGGCACATGAATCCCTTTTCAGGCTTGAAGTAGAGAAAGTCATTCTTAAATGTAACTACAAGTGCTTGCATCACCTGAAATAAACAGAGTCTGGTGTCATGACACAAATTTTAAGTGACTTCAAAGTAGTTAGTTTAGAAGGAAAATAGCAATTTCAGTAGAAAATGAATGACTACCAAATATACTGACAGCTGAGAAAAATGGAAACCTGGATCATTAGAGATACACCATATTAATTATTTTTATGTGAATTGTCTTGAAGCCTTTTACATGAAAAAAGCAATTTTTCCTAAAGAGAATTGATATTCTATCTCACTAATATTTCAGCCTTATTCTTAACCATCAAGGTGAGTGTTTGTTTTTCTTGCTTTGGTAAAGATGACTCCAGGATTTGAGTGAGGCAAAATATCATTAAAAAAGCCTGAATTTCGCAAAAGGGATGGCCATGGTTTGTCTTCGCCATACTACACTGGGTATCAGGTGAGTGATACCATAACATTTTCCATTTCCTAAAGATATTTTATAAAACACCCCTCCAATCTTGTCCCAGCTTCCCACCACCTGTAGTCATGGCTTCAGCCATGTATGGCAATGACTTACCAAGCTCAGTTTGAGCTGGAAAAGGCGAGCAAGGAGCAAGGAGATCTCCAGCTAACAAAATGTGAAGATAATGCAAAGATGAGTAGATTTCTGACTGGCACAGTAATCTACTCCCAGTGCTACTCAAAATGTATGTTATCCCAGTCATGTACTGCAATGGATGCAGAAGGCAGTAGATGAAGAGGAACTGATTCTATTTGCTTGGCAGAGGGTTTTGGAGAGTGATAGATTTGCTGGTGCATGGTTATCAACTTTAATCTTGGTTCAAATGATGTATAACTGGTGTCACTCCGTGGATGTCACAGGAGTTGTTCCCACTCCATGAGGCTGTGTCTCAAGACAGAAATATGACTGTGTAAACCTGCAGTCTGATGCAACTAGTATCTTACATTACCAATTCCACTAGGACGGGGTTTTGTCACGGTTAAAAACAGTTAAATAAAAGAATGGTAAAGTATTAGACCCTGCTAATGGCAATTTAAAAAATGAATTGCCCCTGTATTTGTTTCACACAAACCCTGAAGTTTTTGTGTGCTTTGTGTGTTTGTATGAGCAGAGGATAGCATTTTATGGATGTGCCTACGTTAGCAATTTAGAGCTCTAGGTGAGTTCTTTTTGGTGCAGGTTTGTTCATCCCTATTTGGAGTCTGGTTTGGAATCTCATCTGGACGTGATTTCCCTTCTGGTGGAGCCAGGACTGGACCTGGGAGTGGGGGAAAGGCACCCAGTGTACCTTCCTACACAGCGCGAGGAGGGTCAGAGACCAGCTCTGTCCTCACGGGAGCTGTGCACCCAGGACAGGCAATGGTACAAACCCCACTGTCACTGCCAGAGCACTGTGAGCACCTTGTCTTCGAGCAGCACCAAACCAAGCCCTGCTCTTTCTACCTCTGATTCCCCCTAGTAGATAATGTAATTGTCCCTCTCCCACATGAATTCTGGTAAAATGAGAGATTAGCAAATGGAAAATTTAATGCGCCCTGAGGTTTTTTTCTCTCCTGCCAGTCTGAAGTTGATATATTCAGAGGTTTTAGTATCCTGGTTTATTCCACTGTCAACAGAAGATGTATGTTACCTGAATTTATATTTTTAATATCTCCAAAAAGTGGGATTCTCCTGTTTTTTCCCATCTTAATTTTTATTCATTTACTTAATGAAAGATTGTAAAAAGCATCTTGTATGACATAATTCACAGGAAGTCTCAAAAACTAGTCCTGAGGCAGCATTAAACTTAACAGATTTTCTACAGAGTCATTGAAGTGATTCCACCAAATGCTACAGTTTAACCTACTTATTTGACATCTCTCTTTTGGACTGTGTTAATCTCCATTTAGTTCTTGTCTCTTTGTGCTATTTATTTCTAATTTCATTTTTATAATATATGGAATTAAATCATATGATCATCACTTTAAATCAAATATAGCTTGTTTTCAGTATCAGTCAAGGCAGTCTCTGAGAACACATTTAAATGCAGAGGGTATTCAGCTATTCATAACGTTTGCTTCCACAAGCAAATCTTGCCAAGCTGAAGAACTGTGAGTTAAGCCATATGGTTTTCATAAAACATGGTGACTTGAAATTTATTTCCACTTTACAAAACAAAAGTCTGTGCCAAAGCACTGTGTGTGCAAAATTCAGAATCAGGAAAAAGCAGAGTATAGGACTACTGGTCTCACACTGCTTGGGTTCAGGATTTCTGAGGCTCAAAGTGAGTATTTACAAAGTGTTAGTAGCAAGAAGAGAGAAACCAACAACATAAAAGTTCCAAAAGAAAATTTTCTAACTTGACTATTGAATGTAGGTAAACCCTCTTGAGAGTTTAAACATAAGATGTGTTGAATGATTCTCAAAAAGGTTTAAATGTTTTTGAAATGAACTGCTGCTTTTTGAGGGCCCCAAGTAATGGTATGTTTTTCATGTACATTAACTCAAAGAACCAGATCAGAAAATGGTCCTTCAGTGAGCTACAAAGTAACCCAGCCAAAGGTGTGAAATGCTGCTTTTAGCATGAGTATGAGTTTGAAAGGAAACAATTTCTGTGTGTGACAGACTTCAAGGCATCTATTATAGTGGACAGTTAGGAATCCTATATTGTCCTCTATATTCTGGTGCTGAAACTGGATTTAGAGTTCTCAGTTTCAGTTGTCTGAATTATGAACCTCTAAGACTTCATATTGGAAAGTTACTGCTCTTTAATGTTCTGGCTGATCTGAATACAGAGTTTAAAGTACCTAAGTCTAGGAAGGAAAATAAATATATTTTGGTTTAGCTGTTTAGATTTAAGGCTGCTTTCTCCAGGCTTCTTTCTGCTGTATAGTCAGAAGCTGAAATCTGCTTATAAGCAGAAGAATCTTATAAGAATCTCTTATAAGACCTGTAATATTGGTAACCTGTTCTTATTTCATAAGGAATGATGAAAGCCTGCAATCCCTCTTTATTGTTTTGGCCTTTTGCAAGGCTTGGCAATTTTTGCGTTGTTTATAGTAATCCTACTTGCAAAGCACTTACAAAGTCTGTTCCCTTTCTACATAACTAGCAAAAGAAGTGTTACATCTTAGATTTCTTGAAAAAATAAGTAAATATCATGTTTATGCTGAAGCTGATTGTCTTATGTTTCATAGTGCACTGCCCCCTGTGAGGAGTTGAGCCTATGCCTAAGTTTGACTCTGTTGGGGATGAGGAAAATGGGTCAGAAGAAACTGATCCAAAAAAGATTTTCTTGTGAATTTGGTCTGTAAAACAGCCTAATATATGCAAAACTAATCTATGTAAAATGATGAAAATTAAATTATAGAGGCACCTTTAATGGTCTTAATGAGAAAATATAATCAATATATCTCTTCTAGGAAGGGTTACAGCTTCTGTAAACTGGGGTCCCAACACAGTAGTAAATTTTTGTATTCTTTTACAGTGCCCTACATGCATAATTCAGGTAAGGGTTTAATTATCTAGTGTCTTGTAAGGCAATCAGACAATATAAGAATGAAAACTCTAGAAAATATCACAGGAACATTAATAATTCTCAATGCAAAAGATATTTTAATAATAATATTTAACAATAGACCAAGCACAAGGCCACCCTGTGGGCAATGAGAACAAACCGTAAGGCCAGAGAGCTGCTTGCCCACCTGGTCCCATCCCTCATCTCACCTTTGAAAGGAAAAAGTCCTATGGGCCCCAAAAGGGAAGATAAAAGAAATAAAGCAAATTTATACCAAACAAATTAGTGTTTCTCAGGCAATCCTTGATTTTCCAGTGCACTGCTCTTTCAGGGTTGTGTGTGTGGTGAGGAGCTGAGTGCAGGGTTCAGTGTGACAGTAGCTTTCATTCCTGTGGTGTAGTAAAACTGATACTTTTGTTGCTGAGCCATTGGTCAAGCTCAAACACTCTCAATGCATGACTGCATCTTTGAAGGATATATATATATATATACTATTTTTGCATGGTGTTTTAAGGCTATTTTGAAAGTTTAAGTTGATAGGAGTTGAAATCAACTCTAAAGTGACTAACGGCAACAAATGTCAGCAGGGAAATTGCTGAATTGAAAGTGAAAATAACCTTCAACACCTTCCCTTGCCAAGCTCCTAATTATTAAGAGGTGAATTTAGCCTCAGACCTGGTACTAGTCTGAGCACACAAAAAAGGTGTTTATTTCTAAGAATTAGACTTGGTATTGGGTAAATTTTACCTGAGTGTTTGGTCACCTAACACTTTCTTGAAGTTTCACACTTTCACTATTGAAAAGTATTAATATTTATCTGTTTCATAGCAACACAAACCCTCTTGGCAATATTTTGTATTTGATAGCTTCGACTTTTAGACTTTAAAGCTTCTTATACATTGAACCAGGATTTCTGACTTAGTCACAAAATAAGAGGTAAATTATTTTTAATACCTACAGGGAATGTTTTCTGTTAGCGCATTTTAGGAACTACAATTCAATGACGGTATAGATGTTAATTTTTGTAATTTTCACTCTTATCCCCGAATTTAGATTTTTTGCAGTTTAATGGGTTTAAAATATTTTTTTAAAATATCAAGCATTGATATACATCTTTTGAGCTGACTATACAGATTTCTGATAGCTCCCATGCAAGCATCACATTCTGCTTGACTGTAGCTGGTGTGCCTCTTTGTACCTGCATATTGTAAAATTGCAAATACAGTGCTGGTATTTTGATTTGTAGAACAGCCTGAACTGGAATTGGAGGGCTGACTTCAATGTCATTTTGCATCCTTCCTTTCCTTAATAGATGAGAAGTTAATCTTTTAATTTGCTGTCTCAACAATTTGTTACCAAAAGGAAGCTGAAGTGCAACTTGATGCCACCTGGTAAGAAAGTTTCTGCTCCTAATAAAAACTGGCTTCCTTCCAAAATGCATTAGCTATGTACAGATTACACTTGAGAGTAAACTTCAGACTACAATTTCTTGCTGCTTCACAGGAAGGAGCTGTCTCTCTACAAAATATTTCATTACCTGCATAACAATGTCCTTAGAACGCTAAAATAATCTGGAGATGTTAAAGTGGCCTGCAACGTAAAGCAAGCAACAGCAAAGATGCTGGTATGTTACCCGAAGTGAAGCTGGAAAGATCAACTCTTATTCATGCGTTTCTGGAGATAAACTTCCTCCTCTTTTCATAGCCAGGTGAGCTCAGAGGAAATGGGTGAGCTCAGAGGAGATGATTGTTCCTCTGAGGACATGTCTGACACTTGTATTAGCAGGGACAGAGAAAAGCAGATACAAGAGGGGCCTTTTGCCCATTTTTTTCCCTTTCTAGAGGCTTCTGCCAGCTGAGCAGAAGGGGTGCTCTTCACACAAGCCGTTAGGCAAACAAGGGCCAAGCCAGAAAGAGCCAGCGCTCAGGGTTTTGGCTGGAGTCCCTTCAAACAGGTCTTTCTGCAGAGGAAGCTGCTGACTGTTGCTCTTGGCATGAATCAGTCATGGCTCTATTTTCACTGTCTTTGGGAACACTGTCCTGAAACTCTCAGTGCTCCTGCTACCACATGAATAAAGCAAATACCACACTGTATTCTGGCTTGAGTGGGTTCTGCATGGTGGCAAGCACCCATGGTGCAAGGATCCAATTTTGTCAAAACCATAAAGAAATGGAACTTCAGTGACAATACACTGGTGAATGAGTTTATGCATCCACCTTCCAATGGGACCTGTGACTGGCTCTTTAATTTGCTGGCCAATGTTAACTGCAGAGGATAAGAGAACAAAAAGACATGAAATTCCTAAAAGCTATGTAAAGGTCAGCCTTTGTGGAGGAAAGCATACCTATGCCCATGCTGATGAGAACACTGCTGAATGTTTTCATCTCCCACTAGACATGGAAACACCCGACTTTATCTTCCACATCCAAATCCATGTAAAATTAACCTTCACAGTTTATAGATTGCCTAAACAAAATTTATATTTTTAAATCAATCCCAGTAAATTTTGACCTTCCAGATGGTACTGAAATATTAGGAATACTGGGCTTGTCCTATATTTTCACAGATCTTTCAAGTCTGTGTGTATTTACCTGCACCAAAGGGCATGGAGCTCTGTGTGTGGCAGCCTGTGGTGTGCAGGGGTCCCTGTGCTGTGCAGAGCAGGCTCCTTGGTGAGAATCAGTGAGCACCCACCTGTTGATGGAAGCACACTGCTGCTGCACTGCCTAGTGATTCAGCTGCACAGTTTGCTTCATCCTTTATGCATCTCCTGTCAATGCAAATCCTTCACAGCACTGAGGACTTCTAATCCCATTATTTGTGATTCAGCCTTGCTATGAAGACAAACATTCCAAGCCCCTAAGAACTAACAGTGATAAAAGTCTAAATACTGTGAAACAACAAGATATTATCAAATGGGTTGATTTTATTTTTTAAAGGAATCACTGTCTGTATAATGCCCGTGTGTGGTGTTCTTCATGTTGCATGGAAAGAAACGAATTCAGTATTCATTCAGGTCACTCAAATGCAGTTCTCTTCCCTGTATTTAGTGACTATTTTTCATTCCACCCCATGCAGTTTTGCTTCTGCTCCTGGTATGGGACAACCAGTCTAGACTGGTCAAATTAATCCTAGCAGAGGATGAGCTTGAAGGGATTACTTGCTCGGCTCAAAGAAAGATAATGAAAACAGCTTCAAGAAGTACTTGTTACCTGCCACTCCTCCACCGGATAAGAGATATTAGAAATGTTGTAAAACAAGTTCCTCCCTTTGTGAGCAGATTAATGAGTCTTGATGTCCTAAAACACTCAGGTGATGAATCCTCTTCCCTGCTATAAGACTAAACTCTCTTCACTATGGCAACACCCAACACTTAATAACCCGATGGTCCAGTGCTTTCCACACTTCCACATCCCCTTTCTGTGTCCTAAACCTGCCCTCACTACTCCCAGCCCCAAGCCCTGTTCCCTCCTGTGGTGCTGTGCACTTGCCTGTTTGCAGTTTTGCAGTGCCCAGTACTCACCTGCCTCGTGTCCAGCCCTCCACATCCCTCTGGCTGTGGGGTGGTCAGACAGGGCGGGCAAGGGATGACATCCTTCTGCCTTCCTTGGCACAAGGCTTCACAGAATCACAGAATAAGCTGAGTTGGAAGGGACCCACAAGGATCACCAAGTCCAGTTCCTGAGCCTGCACAGGACCATCTCCAAGAGTCACACCATGGGTCTGAAAGGGTTGTCCAAATACTTCTTGAACTCTGTTAGGCTTGGTGCTGTGACCACTTCCCTGGAGAGCCTGTTCCAGTGTCCAACCGCCCTCTGGGTGAAGAAGCTTTTCCTAACACCCAACCTAAACCTCCCCTGACACAACTTCAGGCCATTCCCTCAGGTCCTGTCACTGTCACCACAGAGCAGAGATCAGTGCCTGTCCCTTCTCCTCCTCTCACGAGGAAGTCATAACTGCAGAGAGGCCTCTCCTTAGTCTCCTCCAGGCTGAACAAACCCAGTGCCCTCAGCCACTCCTCACACGGCTTCCCCTCAAGGCCCTTCACCATCTTTGCTGCCCTCTTTTGGATGCTCTGTAATGGCTTAATGTCTTCCTTATATTGTGGTGCCCAAAACTGCCCCCAGGACTCAGAGCAGAGCACCAGGGCAGAGCAGAGCAGGACAATCCCCTCCCTTGCCTGGCTGGTGCCTGATGGGCTTTAATACTTTGGAGAATGGCACCATCACATACACAGAGAAAATGAGAATCTTTTCCACTTCTCAGGAGGGGTACAGATGTTGGTGTGTGCTTGTTAAAGGTGTGGGTGCCCCAAGGCTTCAGGAGCCAAGAAGAGAGACAGAAGTCAGTGTATTTCCATGTTTCCTGCCTGAACGACAGAGCTGCCTGCAGGGATGGGGACCTGCATGCCTCAATGCTCCTGGGGATGGGAGCGGAGGTGAGAGTGAAGTGCCTCTCTCCTACCCTTCTCCCTGTTCCCACGGGTAATTTGCTTCTGAATAGGATGCTGATGCTGAAACCGTGTGTATAATCTGAACTTCCTGCATGTTGAGGTATAGAGACAGATCTTTTTCACATAAGAAGGAGGTTTAGCCTCATTGATTTTGTGTGGCTACATCAACTTACTTCAGCCAAAGATCTAATTTGCTCCTTTCAGTTGTGACTGTTTAAAATTAAGAACTTTTAACTTTTCATGTTGTGTAAATGAAAGTATTATAGTGAAGCAATCTCACAGTCAAAACATTTTTTATTCAATTATTATGCCAGAAAACGTTTTGTTCAGAAAATGGAGGTATATGGTATTCAAAATATTTGAAGAAATAGCTATTCCAGTGTTGCTTGCAGAAAAGCCTCTTGCAGATCCAGGGCAATTTTGATTATAGAACCACAACATTTAATGATACTCATCAAAGAGTTATTTTTTTAATCCACTCCAGGAACTACAGGGGACTTTTTATACTTCCATGTGAAGGCCATTCTCTCTCTACTACAAATTTATATAATTGCAGTTCGCACTACAAGCTGTTTTGCCCTGCTGTTTTTGTTCTGCTCTGGTGCCTGGCAATCTCGTTTATATTTAGGAACCTCTGGGACAGCTAGATCCGCAGGAAAAATATGTTCCTATGTGTATTTGGATCTGAAACACTGCTTTCTCTAGTCTATTGAATAGGTCAAAAGAACTTCAAAAGGTGGATAATCTACATCTATACAACTTTCAACAGAATTTGCACTTCCTGTGACCTTTCTTTTAGGAATTCCAAATTATTTTAATATTTCTAAACCACTAGCAAAAAGTCATCACAGCCATTTGTATAAATTCTATTAATATTCTTTAGAATAACTTCTGATCAGCTAGCCTGATCTATTCATTGTTTAATACTTCCCTCATGAGGTATCCTATGCAAATCTTAGCAGTGATGAGTCAATGTTTTCTTCTGAATTGTTCATTAACCTGAAAAATGAGACAAAACCTAGTCCATTACAGAGCTTACAAGTACTGCCCACTTGATTTTCTCTTTGTAGTTGTGTTTCAAAATAAACGCATTAGCAGGTGTGCAATTTATTTAATATGTCTCCTTTCTAGAGAAAACAATTTTTTTTTCAGGAGTAGTACTGATATTTTGTTGAATTATTTTATTAAAACACAGCAAATATTAGTGTTTCAGTAAAGTGCCTTACATCAACAAAAGCTGATTTAAATTATCAACAAAAACATTGAAGCAAATCAAATTAGACTGGCTGATAACTATAGTATAACCAAAAAGAATTTAATTAGAATTTCAGCATTTGATAGTTAACTACCAGCATATGAGCAGATGATGGTCTAATTTGACTTTGTATTACTTCGAAAATTCTTTATCTGCAGACAGTACTTTCCCAAAATAATCAGTGTATTGTTTAACAAGATTCTTGCTTTGTGTTCAAAGTAGAAAAGTGCACTCAGCTTGGCTAAGATATATGAACATAAATAATGCTGTAAGTTACAGGGAAAAATCAGATTTTCCAGAGATAAACAAACATACATATTTTATATATACATGCACAAGGAAAAGACCTGTTTACTGGATTAAATAAACCAATAAACCAATAGATCAAGTTGGTCTGAATATTTCTGAATATAGTTTGTGTCTCACTGGGCAACTGCACAAGAGATACCACAGATCAGCTTTTCCATGTTATTAATTTTTTATAAATAGTGTGACCAAGTGTGGTTGAAAGTGATTTCATGGTAAAATACAAAATCTACAGAAAAGTGCAGAAGTGCAAAGTGGTTTATACTGACTCAGCTGTATCCATGCAGTGGTTCATTCCACTGCACAGATATATAGGTTATACTTGTTTCAAGTCATAAAGCTGAAAAAGCTGAAAACTCTTCTAATATCCTCATATGCAGAAGCTTCAGTAGAATTATTAATATTACACTCTCAAACCTTAATGTAAGAAACCATATGATGATTTGAAGAAGCTTTGAACTGAAATATTTGTGGGCCAGGTTTAATTGTGGATTGCCTTCTGTCTCAAACCTGTTACATCCTGGAACTGAAGGAAGAAATAGATCTGATTTTACACTCTGGTTCTGCAAGAACCATTCAATCTTTGGATCTGAAAGCCAGGAAATGTTTTTAAACATCAATAATATCTGTTTTTTGATACTATTCCTGTAGTATAAAGACAATGCCTCCCAAAACTTCCTGATTCTAATCCATTGCTGAAAGCCTACCCAATTTATTTAACATTTGTAACTTTAAAACAACCTATTTATGCAGTTCTGGAAGCAGCAAAGAGTGTTTTGCTAGCAAAAGGCTAAAATCTACCATTATTCGTGTCAGAGTGCCTCATGGGCATAGATTAGTTGAAATTGATGGGACAATGAGAGGAAGGAAGATGCTTCCTTTAACACGAGAAATGGTATTTGTACACTGGTATTTTTTGAACAGACAATGCCCACCTTTCTCTCAAAAACTGAGCCTATGTCTACAAATAGCTTCTGTAAAAGGAATGGGACCTCTGGGATTACTTCAGGAGTGTACACCTGTGCAATGTAATAAAAATTTTGGCAGATTTCAATCAGAGTGAAAAATACTTCTGACAGTTTACAGTACATAAGTATTAACTAGTAAAACTTTGCCTTGGTTTGTGACCCTTGCTAAAGCTGTACTTGAGTGAGGATTGTACTGAACAGTTTCAATGGACAGCTTTAAGAAGCTTTTGATGAAAGATGGATATGAACATAGGGAGTTATATACTATTGTGCAGGTTACAGTATAGAAGAATATGGCCATAGAATTCTCTGCCAAAATAAGGCCATTCATGAGAATTTTTTTTTTTTTTTCAGAAACAGGATAAATAGAAATGAAATGATGAATCATGAATCTGTGCCACTGCATTTTGTTCTTCCAGGGTGTTTGGTATTTTACCTTGTTTACTCCCCTTTTTATATACTCATCTTGTCTCAAGTCAAGCAATGTCTTTGATCTTGTGCTGTTTACACAAAGCTTCCATCTTGTTGGAGGACTACATATTATTAAAATAACAACAAACTCAATAGCCACACACAGACTATCTGTTATTGTAGACATCCTTACTGCCATTATTGGCTAGAAAATAAAGTGATTAAAAGAACTATGTCATATGATGGCTTCAAAAGCAGAAACTCTGAGGGTCTGTGTGGATGGCTCCTGATGGACTGCAGACAGAGGTATATTTTGTTATAGGTACAGGTTATGCTGTCTCCATGCAGGATGAACTAAGGTCCTGGGATGTATTCTTCTAAATGTTTGAGGTCCTGATTAACCCAGCACCAAAAGTTTCTCTTCACACAAGTAAATGTTGTTGTTTAGTAGAGCTGGCACTTTAACCAGCTGGCTGGTTATTTTACTGCCTCTTTTTTGTGACGACAATTCCTACAGTTACACATTTTATTCAAGCATTTTCCAGTCTTTAAAGTATAATAAAACAGGAAATACAGAATGTAAGACAAATAGATGTAATGTAAAGGAATTTGATTTTTTTTCCATCTTGCTTAGTCAACATAAGGCAAATTACAGAAGGCAAAATACATTAGAGAGGAAAAGGCAGGAGAATGATAAGCCCACAGAGTTTGCTTTCAGATTGGTTGTGTCAAGCAGTGTATCTGGAGTGCCTGCTAGGTTTTTGACTAAGGTGGACTCTAATGTCTTATTCTGTGTCTCAGAGGGGGCAATTTGCAGAAAAAACTAGTAATCTTTGCCTTCTCTGTCACTTACTTAGCACACTTCATAGGTTTTTAGCAGTCTGAAATCATATTGTTTAAAGAGTACGGGCGACATTTGTTTAGCTTGTGGTAGCTGGAGTTTCAACACACAACGGTAAATGTCTGTACAAAATAACTGTCTGCAGTCATTGTTGTAAATGTCCTTGTCTCCGGGCTGTTCAAGGCTCTAAACACAAACTGCAGTTTGTGGCAAAGTGCCTCAGCAGCATCCTTCCCAGAATGAAAACCAGCTTAGCACGTATTTACGATGCATGTTTACACACACTGAACACGACTGCCCGGTCCCTTTACACTGTAAGGCTCTTGCCCACAACACAGATATCCCCTTGTGACGTGAGGATCTGAGTCGCTGAGTTGGTACCTCTTCAGAGCTAAATGAGGACCTCAGAAGCACAGAGTGAGTACTAGGAGTGCATGAGGGACTGATGTGCTTGGGCACATCTTCAGTTAGTTTAAGTACATAATAAGTGCCTTAACTGGCCTGGTAGGAATTCCAGCTACTCCTGCACTCTATCTCTGAAAGTGGCATTAGGTGATACTGTGTAAGGAGGCTATCAGAGCCTGCCCTTTATCGACAGACTGAGCCTTCCATGCTTCTCCCAGAACTCAGGATTAGGGAAGTTAAAAAGGTACATTTTTTAAATTCCCTTAAGCATTAGGCAGTGAATTTGCCTAATCCCTCCAGGAGCTGTTGATGCCATCTGTCACCAAGCCTCATCTTGCAACATGCCCCAGACTTTGCTTATCTACTGTGTAAACAACACTTTCTGTGCTTTAAGTTGACATCCAACCAACTTTAATTGGTGTTCTGTTCCCTTACTCTATTTCTCAGAGACATATATCAATTATTTTATCAATTGGTTTGTAAATCAATCACTTTCAGGGTTTTGTAAATCTCAGTAATATCTGATTCATCCTTTTCCTCTGAAATTGGAAATCCCAGACTTCTTAGTTGTTCCTTGTAAAGTTCCTTGTGGTTGATTCTATGTTGCTTTAACCATTTTGCTTGCTCTCCTATGTGCTTGTTTTATCATCACTAGTCCAACTTGTGGCAGGATAACCGAAAGTACATGTGTTACTCATGATGTCATTACACCAAGGCTTCATCTCAATACCACTCTTGGTGATGCCCAGCATTTTCAGGACATTTATCTACTGCTGAACCATGACTCCAGGGACACACTGCAGTTCTAAACGTACCCCAGTTTACCTGTCCAATGGGTTCTCTGCCTCCCTGCCAATTTTCACGCCCTGTTCTCCCGTCCCCGGTTCCCCGTGGGTCCCTGCTCCCCCTGGCCACTCCCTCCCTGTCCCCCAGTTGGCCTGTGAGCCCTGGTCCCTCCTGGTACCACCCCTGAGCCCCCGGACCACTGGGCTCTGGTGCTCTGCCCCGCTCCCCTGCCTGCCCAGGAAAAGCCCCTGCACTTCCTAGTTCTGAGTTCTTTGTCACTGGATCCCTTCACATGTGGAATAAACCCCGTGGAACTCTACACAAGAACCTTTCCTGTTTTCTCTTCGTTGGAGAAAAAGCTATCCTGTGTGTGTGTTTCTGTGCTTGTGGGGAAGCGTGTCCTTGGCGCCGAGCAGCTTCTAGCTGGAGGCGGGTCTGGAAGACAGCGGCACCTCACCAACAGCCCCCCAGCTCCACAATATACAGGTAACACAAAAGTCATTAAAAAAAAGTCCAGCTTTGCAAACCTGTACTCTACATACTTGTAAGTTAGATATTTTCCACCTCTTGCTAATTCTGTGCTACTACAAATGCACTAAATGAAACACGTTGCAAGATTTTGCCTTATAGGATCTGGTAATGCAAACCATAATTTCAGATCAAAGAGCTGATATTAGATTTCCAAACCTGCATGTTGAACAGTGTGCTATTTGGGGTATATTTTATAAAAAGAAGGCAAATGGAATTAACTGTCATTGAAGGCAAAGTAAATTAACTGTCATTATGAACAAGAGCAAAGAATTAAGATTTTGCCATGAGAAGAGAAAGACTGTGGTCCTTCCCACTATACATATAACTGATACACCTACACCCTCAGGCTGATCTCTTTAGGTTCCCTCCATAGATAAAGGCACTTTGAAGGGTCAGTTTAGGTGTGAGGTGGATGGCATCAATCTCTAGTAGTGACAAAGCTCCTAATTTAGGCCTAATTCATCTGGGCTTTTCCAAAGAGGAGTACTTGTGAGAGCAGAAAAAAAAATACTGCTTTGAGTTTCTAAGTTGATAATGAAAATCATAATTACAACACACATTGTGCTGTCAAAGAAAAATGAAGCATTAATCAAGCTAAGTGATAGACTGAAAAATACCTCTCTTTTGAAACAAATTGTGAAAAGTAGTAGTTTCAGAGCCTTAGAACCTGGAAAGAGATTTAGGGATGTGATGATTCTGATAGCAGCACAGAAAGTTATATTATTAAGAAGCATATCTTACATGAAAATAAGGTAGTCCATCTTGAACTGAAAAACAGTCATATGAGGTACAGAAATTTTCAAAGATAGAAATGCAACTTATTCCCTGCACCGTGTCAAGCTTGACATTGTGGAGAGCAAGGTAGAGCCCCCAGTCTGAGTCAGAGATCTGCTTCATTTGCTGAGTATGTGGTTGAATAAGGCCCTGGACATAACTGCAGGATGTGGATTTCTAGAGTCTGTCTTGAAAGGGACAGAAAGAAAGCATATCAGTCTGTCCCAGAGCTACAGGCACAGTGCACCACTGTAATTATTAACTTGTATCTTCAATAAATTTTCCTGGTTGCTGTGGGTTACCACCCGTCAGTTGGCAATTTTATCAGTAAGGGAATAGAAACAGAGCCCCAAGCTTCAATTCTTTTAGCATTTTATTCTTTCAGGTCTTGTTTCTATTATCTGCTGGATGACCATAAACAGCTGACAACACTCAAATGGCCCTGCTGGCAGTTTTTTGCCTTTTTAGCATAAAGAAGAAAACATCCTATTCTCTGTTTCTCCTATTCTCTGTGTGTGACCAGGCAGGTCCTGTTAATTCTGGTCATGTTGCAGTTCCCACCTTTGCCCAGCTGCCTCACTGAATCTACAAACACCCTGCTTTATCCAAGTAAGAACAGTCAATGCCCCTATTTCCCATAGCCCTTGATGAATGTTTGATAAGAACATCTCTAACCCAAATCCTCTTGCAGGTGGATCATGCTTCCCCTCACAATGCAAAACCCAAGGTGACAAGCTCTACAGAAAGTGGTGCCCTTGCACAAAAACTTCTGTGTGATTTCTGTAACATCTTTTTGCCTGTTTTTTGCTGCCTTCTTGGCTGATTTGCTCTTTTAGTTGTACTTTACTGAGTTTCAGCTCACCCCTGACATTGTGATTTGCTTTGCTGTTTCACTTAACACTTGAGCCAGATGCAGCTTGTTGTTACTGCCCTGTTCATTTCCATACTCCATGAGCAATTACAGCATCTCTTTGAAAATACTGCCCAGCTGCTCAGAGGTTCATTTCAGATCACTTGAATCTTTTCCTTGTTTTTTTTTCTGGTTGCTTAGTACTATCTGTCCCAGTTCTTTCTATCACACAGACAAATTTGACTTGGCAAATTTTGCTCAGATGTTTGGGAAGGTGAACTGAAAGTAAGTGGAGATAAGGGGCTGTCTCCATTGATAATGAGACCTAGGGCTCTGAATGTCTCTGAAAGAGAGACAAAAAATGTTAGCACAACACCAGTATCAGAACCTTAACTCAATAGGTCGTCCTGCCACAGAAAGGATGGGAAATTTTCACTGTAAATGTAAGTATAGACTATTCTCTATTCCCTTCTACACTGTTCCCACATTGATATACCAAAAAAATAAAGAAGGACCCAGAAGATAACATTCCTCTTCCTTAGGACTGCAGTTTGCTCTGTGATTACATAGATTAAGGAAATAATAGATATGCTAATTGATAATGCAAAATTTCCATTTTTGTGTGCAACTGTCTCCATGCAACACTCCATTACCCTGAAGCACTTTTATTCACCAGGAAATTTACAATTACCTGTAATTGCAGGAAGCATCTTACGTTTTCAATGTGAGAGTGAGAACCAGCTGTAACTCCTAGCTGCAGTTACAAATATTCAGCTTCTTTACCTGGATAACAGCTTCCAATAAAAACTGTTAACAATTCTCTGATTTAAGCATATCTTAAAATACTTTGAGTTCCATTAAAATTTTTTCAAGAATCACAATTCATAGTATGAGGAAAAAATTGAGGAAATTAGTTTTTTAAATTCCTGATGTAAATCAAACTCAGCTCTTTAACCATAGACCAGTCACTGTAAAAACACACAGCATAAAAATACCAAATGCAAGAAAAAATGGAAGGAGTGAGGCAAGCCTGTAGCCTGTAACAGATGTAGTTTAATTTTGTAAACTCATATTTTCCTAGACCATAACTTCTCATAACTTCTGTCATGTCTTTCATTGGAACTCAGCTTTCTATTCCACATTTCAGGGTGCTATCTGGGATCAGAAATATTGTGCCAAGGGAAACCATTTATTTGGGTGTATGTGCAATCACACTACAGTCACCTGAACCACTCTCTGCATCTCAGTCCTTGAGGGCTACTCTTTCACCCTATAGGATGTGCAGACAGACCAAGAAACTCCTCTGTTATAGAATCAGAGAATCATGATGTTGGAAAAAATCTCTAAGGTCATGAAGTCCAACCATTAACAAAACATAGCCACTCTCACCACTAAACGCTAAGTTACTATGTTATAAAGATCCAGAAATGTCACTCTCTGTGAGTGGGACATGAGGGAACTCTGACTCCCCTTGTCTCCACAGTAACATCCCCTTCTTCATTTCCACGGGCTGTTCCTCAGTCAAAGGAGCTCAGTGTCACAGCAGCTTCTGAATTCTCCCAGGCTGTCTGAGATGAGCTAATTAAGCATCTACAAAGCACAATACAAAGGGAGCTGACGGGTGATGCTTGAGGAAGAGACATCTTTATTCACCAAAGAGGCATGAAATGAGTATGAAAAAGGTTTCTAATGTAGCCTCAATCAGTCAGTTTGTATAAAGTAGATTGATTAAACATTTGAATGCAGAGACAGTTGGTAGAAAAGCTGATGCATGTGGTCTTGCCATTAATCTGGTTACAGCATTGCACTGACACCAAGGCTGTATCTGACTGTGGGAGAGCATTTTAGAAGTGTGTGCAACTGTACCTGGTTCTACTGTACCTCCTCAGCTGACTTGCGAAGGGAAGAATGTAATTCCTGATCCATAACTCCACTTATAAATTTTCTTTTAACAAAAGTAAGTAGCCGATGAGCTGCTGTTTGGGATGTTCTCTGAAGATCAAGGCTAATGAGAAGCATGAGACGAGATAGCAACACTTTTCAGCACCATTCATGCATTGGCTTCCCCGCACTCTAATTACAGGCAGAAGTCTCCATTCCACAAATCATTTTCAGTGCCACTAGTACAGTCTGAATCACAGTTTGTTTCCAACAAATGGTTTTAAAACTGAATTATTGTTAAAACATCATTTGTGTGGATCTCAAAAAAACCCCACAAACTTATGATACAGTGTGGCTATACAATGCCTTTATTCATTCTGATGATTGTCAAAAAAATACTTCTTCCCATATTATCATTACCGGTGAAAGATTTGTGTTGACAATGGTGCACATTATGAGCAGCTGCAGCTTCCTTCTAATATATGTGATCAGAGACTGACAAGTTAATTTACATCTTTTAGTAATATGTAAAATTTACCGTAATATAAGATCTAGGATTTGCTATTCATATTCTCCCACAGAAATGTTTATTCTGTAAATAAATCTATGTGCATGAACCAGAGGGAAATCCTTAAGTATGCTTTGGAAAGGCTACATTTTGGGTTTCAAAATAACTCCCTAACAATCCTATGGAGGAATTGATGGAGCTTTTAGAAGCGTTTTTTTGTGTTAGTGAGGGGTACAGTCTGATCTGCTGAATTTGCTCGCTTTGCAGAGGATATTTCTTTCCTAGGGTACCCCATGCCTGGCAGAAAAAGCATTAAATGTGCTTGGTCCAATTTGTTTGGGCTTTTCAAATCCAGATCTGCAATGAATGAGAAGCTACACATTTTTTTTTTTTTTTTTTCACCTGAACTCTGAAAGGCTTTCCCTGACAGTGTGCTTAGCTGTGCTTGCCTTCATGGTACATTCCTGATCTTTTTGAGTCTTCTCCTTTTCCATACCTGCTCTGAGGGGGTTGGTTTAGGGGATGTGCCTTGAATGACAGAACTCTAGAAAACGATCAGAAGATGCAGAATAACTGGTGAGAGAACCCAGCTAGTGAGACAAGGAATCAGATGTTAGGAGGTTTCAGGTGTTCCCTAGCACTGGTAGGTTCCACTCTGCCCTGCTGTCATGGGGGATGGCTTCCACCCTCTGTTATCCAAATTTCATTCTCTCTGTGCACCTTTTACTTTTTCTTCCTTGAAAAGTCCTCCTAATCAGCCCTCCCTTATTTTTCCCTAAGCTAATTCCATCCTTAAACCCCTTTGCATTCCCTTTCTCTGCCTTCTCCTCCCCAAAATCCTGAGCAGCTGTGATATTGCTTGACTCTGCTTGCAAATAGGTCTTCTTGTATTTTCCATTTTCATTTTAAATAAAAATTCTCTGGGTCAGTGCCCTCCTTCAATTTGTGTCCATAAAGCACTCTGGGGACCTATTCTTGAATAACATTAAACACAACAATGATAAATCTAACTGCTAATGATATAAGCAAAGGAGCAGGTTTGCTTTGCTGCTGGAAGGCAGATGACAGACAGTTCAGTCTTTCGCTATTGGTATTGCTGCCACAATCCCATTTTTTCTTGCCAAACACAGAACTAAAGATCAAAATTACATATTGAGTCTGGACTCCTTTTTATATCAGGAAAGCTAAACTCTTTAGGGGAAAGTTGTGTCAGGGAAATTGCCCCAGCAAAGAGTAATAATAGAGTAATAGAATAATGATGTCAATGTACTAAGCAGATTTGTGAAGGAATTAAACAGTATGTGCTGATTTTTGTTCAGATATGTATGTCTCTGTCTTTCTCTTGCAAATTAGACAGAGCTGTGCTTTAACATCTGAGGGCAGATTTGGGAAACTCAATTATACAGAAATCAAACTATTATGCAGCTTTTTTCATCAGTTTTATACTGCATTTCTTGTTGCTAAGATGGGATAACGTTATTGCCAATGCAGCAGAGAAATTAGTACTGTTCTAGAGTATAACTGAGCATAAAGCTCTGGAAATGCAGAGAGGTTATTACTTCCTAAATAATATCAAATGGATCTGCCAACATGTAAGCCCATTTCTTCTGAATCAAAAGGCTGATTCTTCTGATCATGATCTTCCTTCAATGTATTTAGAAACCCAGGAGATGCTCTTCAGTAGTCCATCGTGTTCCCTATGGATTAGCATAAATAGTTTGCTAGAAGCTTCTAACTTTAATGTCAATTGTTTACTGTCACGTAGTCATGTATTTATCATAAAAATCAGAGTTAAGAAAGAAAAATAATAAGCAAAAGAAAGAAAGCTAAGAACTTGTTTAAAATATGTTTTTTCTTTTTCTTCAGCATTAGTAAGAATCCCCCGAACAACCACTTACTTATTTTAAATGAAATAGATGAGATCTGATTTGCCACACCATAGAAATGAATCTCTTAGAACTATATTCCAGATCCATGAATAACAACGGTGTCACATCAACTACGGAAAAATAAGAAGAATTCTTCTCTATTGTTCAGATATATGGCAAAGTGTGGGTCTGATTTTTTTTTAATTCTGGGTGTTTTGAAGTATGTGCTTTCATTGAATATTATTTTCCCTATTCTTCTCCTCTTATTTTCCCTCTTTGAATATTTCATCAGTGATAATTGTCATTGAAAACAAGTTAGAAGAAAGCATTCTATGCTACAAACTAGGGACTTTTCACAAGCAGCTGTTGAGCCTTAACACTTCTGGTTGGTGTGGCAAATTGAGAGTTAGATTACATTTCTTTCAGTTAAAAAAAAAAAGAAAAAGGGAAGTTTTGTTGCTTTCACTGTTGCAGATTATTGTAGGAGGGAAATTAAACTCCCACCACACCTCCATTTCTTATTTTCTTAAGCTTTCCAGGCCTGATTCACTGCTGTATGACTTCAGTTTTAAGAGCTGTTACAATGGGTATGCACAGGAAGGAGTGCAGCTGGAGTAGCACCATGGAGAGTCAGACCCATTATCCTGGCAAGTGACTAATCCCACGCTCCACAGCACAGCCTTTAAAACATCACCCTTCTTATCTGGGAAATAACTTTCTGCTCAGCAGAAGCACTAGTCACCTGCACTTTAATGCTCTTTGTATTCTGAGACAGCTATACTGAGGTTTACTTAAATAAAACATGTCCCAGAAGTGCATAAATTCCAGAGGTAAAAAGTTTACCCCTAGGAAAAGTCGGCCATTTCACAGAGTGAGCCCAAGTGGAATGGAGATGGGGAATCATTGGTGATCTGTAGCAGAGACCAAAAATGGACTGACCAAACTATTGTGAAGAAGGGCTATTCGTGCTTGCAGATGGGATGAGACAAGGTCCAGCTGAAATTCAGTAGAGAGAGATGCAGAGTCCTGCCCCTGTGCAGGAGGACACTGGCTGGTGGGAACAGCTCTGCTGCAGAGGCCCCGGGGGTCCTGGTGAGCAGCAAGCTGAGCGTGAGCCAGCCCTGGCCGCAAAGGTGCCAGCAGCTCCTGGGATGCATGAACAGAATCAGAGTCAGTGGACTGAAGTTATCATCCACATCTCAGCACTTGTTAGACCCCACTGCATCCAGCTTTGGCCTCCCAGATCAAGTCATCCCTAACCTGCAGCAAATTCAGCAGAAGATCATCAATATGGCAGTGGAGATGAAGCCCTGGGAGAAGAGACTGAGGGATGTGGGTTTCTTCAGACCTCAGAAGAGACAACTTCAGAGACTGGACAGCAGCCTGCCTGTAGCTACAAGGAAGAGAAGACGGGGCAGGCACTTCATAGTGCTGCCTCACAGGATGATAGACTATGGGATTAAGGTGAAAAAAGAGAGATTCAGGCTGGGTAAGAGTAAAAACTTTTTCCTCTGTGAGGACAGTGGAGCAGGGGGACAGGCTGTTGGGGAGACTGTGAAGTCTCCATCTCTGGAGACTTTCAAGCTCAAATGGAACAAAGTTCTAAGCAGCCTGAGCTGCCCTCAGAGCTGATCCAACTTTCACTAGGAGGTTGGACTAGAGACATCCTGAAGTCCCTCCATCCCTAAAGGACATCTTCTTGATCCTACAAAACCAACAGTGGCCAAGAGTAAAGAAGTGTCATATAAACAGCTTCTAAAACTGTTGAGATACCAGGTCTTGAAAATAACCTCATATTTCAACACAAAAGCCCTCTTTTAATTTCCCCCTGCCCTACGCAGTATTAAGCTGTTCAGTGACTTTTTGTGTCTATAGCAGTATTTAGGCCATATGGCAATTCACAGCACTGAAGTCTGAAATATTTGAGTATCACCAGTATCACATGACAGAATCAATGTGTAGGTCAGTGTCCTATTTCTGATTCATCACCCTATTGAGTTATGGCCATTTTGTAGTGCTTTAGGAAAGAAAGTCAAAACTGCCAAATTCCATCATGTAAGCAAATGTTTCTGTTTTATAAGTTTATGCATGAGTTTATGAATTTTCTCTATCCAGACGGATTTTTCACTGACTTGCACATTTATAGGGGGTGGAAACAAAAAACCCCATGATTCCAAATGTACTGATAAAGGTAGTCCTAATTATATTGGGAAAAGACATTTGCCTTTTTCCCTAAGGAACAAAAAACCTAACTTGTAGGACAAGAATCAATGTTACAAATGGCTTTCTTTTTATGTTTATATGATAAAATAATTTCCGTTTTTAACAGAACAAAATTCTGTAAAACCAGCTAGATTCCTTCTTACATTTATATGAAAAAAGTATTTGTAGTTTTATATAGCTGTATATAGCTGTAAAAATACTGATAGGACTTGACATTGAATTTATTTATTTCTCCTGCCCTTTCCCAAATGAGAGTCCTTTTCTATTCTCTTAGTTAAACAAATAGAGACTCAGGAGAGGGAAAGAGCACATTACTGCACTCACTGTGGTGGCTTGGGTAGAGCCCTGGGACTGGCTGAAGCCCTTCCCATGCCATTAGTGTTCGCCTTTGTATAAACTGTGTGGTCATGGACACGGGGGGGCAACTGGTGTCAGTGCTACAAACCTTTAAAAGGTTTGCTTCCCATGAATTTATTGCTCAGGAGAAGGATAGGAAGTATTTGGTTGTAACTCTTTATAACTCCTCCTGATTTCTGCTGGTTCCTGGACAGTCAGTGGAAGTGAACAATGATTGTTTTAAGGAAACTAATACTGCTGCTCCTTACATTCAGAGATATCCTAGCTGTGCTTTCCACTGACCTCACAGGGAATTTTAAGATTTTTTTTTAGATGAAATATGTTAAGTCCTTACTTCTTCCCTACATCCACCTCCAAGGCTAGTTCAGTGCTTAAGGAAACTCAGTATCTCACCAACATTGCTTTTATTAAAAAAAAATCTTTATGGCATTTTGGAGTCTTGTTTAGATAATTTTATTGATAGGGTTTTCTAATTGTTATCTCAAAAAGTTACTGAAAGAGAATCAGTAGTCAGCTTTGACATTATGTCCTTAAGCCTTTGCAGAACATCCACCCAAGGGAGTATTAGAAGTTGTTGGCTTAGAAGAGAAAAGCTTTAGTAAAAGATCAAACAAAATCATAGCGGAATCATTAATATATTTTCAAGGGCACTCTTAAAACAGGCCCTTCCCTGGAAAAAGGGACCACAAAGAGGACTTAGGAACAAAGATTCCTTGATGTGTATTTATTATATTGAGCTGAAGGTTTTGAACAGACAAACATTTAACTTTACCTGAGAGAAATGCTAGGGACCATTGAGCATCCCAGGTTGAACAGCAGTCTCTATGCTTTTTAGTATGTGAAGCATAAATGCATAAAGGGAAAAAAAAAAAAAAAGCAACAAAATCTGGCTCCAAAAATTACCAGAGTAGATTTACTTATAGGGGATCTTGCTTTTGGAGAGGTCACAAACTTTGAAATTGAGAAGGGCAAGTTCAGATTTTGAAATTGTGCTCAAGAGGCAGTTCTGAAAAGACCTTAAGGTTAATGGCAGATAATCTCAATATGTTCTTCCAGTGAGATGTTGGGAAATAAGTTACAAAAAATGCTATGAGTAACTAAAAAAGGACATATCCTTGGTTTGTACAGAATAGTTCTTTGAAGACTCAAGCCCAGAACTGAAAACAATCTTGTAGCCTTGCTCAAAAAGCAAACTGAGGTAAAGTCTGGAGACAGCTGGAGAGGGGAATCTTCAAAAGAAAAGGAAGCTAAAGCAAATCACATGAAAAGCAAATTAAAATATCTGCTCAACTAAGAGATGCTACACAGCTGCAGTCTAGCAGGATTCAGCATTCTCATTATACATATGAGGGTTGCATTTTACTGTTTATAAAGCAAATGTTAAAAAACTTCCTGCAAATCTGATTTCAATCCAGTTGTTAAGCACTAAAGTGCCAAAAATTCAAAGTGCAATATTTTTCTCTTCATGCCAAATTAACCAATTAAATACTTGCTAGTGGAGGTAGTAAACTCACCATAAATTGAATCTCTTGTTTGATTCAATTCCTTTCAAAATATGTTCTAGGAATTGTGTAAAGATGTGTTTGCTGTAAAAATTATCTGTGGCATTCAATGGCCTATTTTACACAGAAGGTCAGTTGAATGGCCATTTTTGCATCCCTGATTCTAAACTACAAAAAACCAAAACCTGTAACATTTAGGAGGTAGACTCTACACTTTAAAATACAGTATGCCATTTAAGATAGGAAATATTTCAAATTCTTTTTTTATTATTGCACTTATATGAATGTAGTTTTCAGAAGTAACTGCAATTGAAGAAATAATTTGAAATATTCTTGTTTTCCTATGCAAATGTGCCCTCTGCTTCCTAGCACTGCTGCAGCAGAGAGTCTGTGGTTACTGTTTGCTCAGCAATCTGTACCTTCAGGACCACACTGACAGCTGGGATTGCAAGCACGATTCGCTCCATGCTGCCTAACACGTGGAGAAACATATACTGTTACCTTTAAATAAAAATTATATTTGTAATCTAGCTACCAAAGTGGGAAGGCAACTACAGGCTCCTATTTATTTCTAGCAATAAAATATAACAGCTGCTTTTTAAAACAGCAGCAACCTATAAAAATTGAAAGTAGGAATTCAATAAGGCTAATATCCCATTTCATGAAATTTATCAAAGGTTTTATAGCTCTAATCAGTGGCCAAAATAGAAAGGCTAGTAAAAGCTGATTTGCCATCTGAGCACTTGAAATAGTTACTTTGGCCTTTTAGCAGAGAATTGGAACAGCACAGAGATGTACCATAACTCTGATATTGTCATTTGGGTACTTCTCCATACCCAAATCCTTATTTTTCTGACCATTAGCACAGAAACAAGTACATTTTATTAGGTAATTTTTCTACAGCATTTAACTGTGGATAGGATTATTTAATGCTAACAAGAATGGCAGAAGCTGGACTGTAATGTGTTAAGAACAGATGCTAGGTAAGACTCAGAGCTAATTGTTTGGTCCTAATTGTCACTGATTTCAGAGAAACTATTCCTACCTTGTGATTATGGTCAGAAGCTTTCTCTTCTTAACAGTGGACACATTTTAGCCTTAAGTTTGCAATAGAACCATAAATATCTGCCTCAGGTGATAAACCTTGGACTTCACAAGAGACAGCAAAATCTGAGTTTTTTCAGCTGAAATCCATGCCGTGTGATGGATTTAGTGCAATGGATTTCACATCTGATGGATGTAAAAGCATGCTCACGCTAATTGCATCACATGAAAGGGTTTTAACCTTTTTGTCTAAATGTACTTTAATATAATATTGGTCAATGCAGAGACAGGGAAGTATATTTCAGGGAATGTCATTAATTGATCCAAGACTGACTAGAAAAATGGCAATCATCAATAAAACACTGTTTAAAAAAGGGTAAAACTTGCAACAATTTCTGAGTGTATACTGTAGTATAATGATTACTAGCATTAAATGAAAATTCAATAATATACCATTAGAAATGTGAAACATTTTTAGCAATGAGGGTGAGCATTTATTGGGAAAATTTACTAGGTGCATACTGGACTCTACCCCTCAGAGCCTTTAATCAAGGTTAGATATCTCTCCTAAAGGGTTTGGGGCTTGAAAAAGATTCTTGTGACTGTGATTCTGTGTTTGTAAGACAAAGGAGATTGGAGTCGAGTATTATGCTGATCTCAGCTGTTCCTAAAATATCCTCAGCTCTTCCACATCTAAGCTACCTTCAGTATTATAAAATTAGAAAATGATATATTTCACAGAGCTATGACAACATGGAGTTATTTTGCAAACTTACTTAAGAGAGAAATGTCTTATTCTATGCAGAAAGCTTATGGAATCTTAGAGGTGGAAGAATATTTTCCATTCACATCCTCAGCTCTTTTTATAAAGAGCACTGATAAAATGGCAGAATATGAGTGAGAGAGGAAAAGCTCACAGGATCATACCAAGTGCTTGTGATTTAACAGATAAAACAAACTGATGAAAACTGGAAAAATCTCAATTGAGAGACTCAGATGACTTCCAAAACCAGATTCTTTTTCTCCTATATGTCCACACACAGCATCAATCGAGGAAGAACAAATGAATATTTTATGAATTGTGCACAGCCCACATCAGATGCCATGTAGACCCATGAACTCTAGGACCTCTAGGATCCATAATACTCTAGGAATCAGCTAGACAGTGTATCAGCTTCTTTTTCATAGGAAGTGTGAATAACAGCTGGGTCTATTTAATTGTATTGCAGACAGAGCATAGGGCAGCCTTTGTGCCAAATGTGCTCAGGCGTGGGTGTGAGAGGCATGGAGGGTCAGACTAGGTCAGCTGCATCTAGACTGCAGGAAAGGAGTGCTTTAGGACATTCCTAACCACCTCTCCTTCTCCAGACATCTCAGCTGGGCCCCTGTCAGCCCCTGGGGCTACCCCAGTTCCTGTCTCTAGGGCTCGATGGGACCGTGCTGTGTGCAAGACTCATCCTGGTGCTGGACCTCTGGGAACACAGAGATAAGAGACAGAGATACTGAAGTTTAGTAGATGACAAATTAGTAATTTAAGAGGAGATATGCACCGTAAGCACCTCTAAAGTTTAGGGTTATTTTGTAAACAAAACAGATGCCAGGGAAGGGGAAGTGGGAATGGGCACACGAGGCAGTTTGCTTCCCTGGCCAGGTTTTCACACCCTGCCTTTGTGGGGAGCCTGCACTCCTTTCTGAGGCCAGAAACAAAGGCAACAAATAACCACAGCATGGTTACTCTTCCCAGGAAAACACCAATACTGACCTATGCCACAGAGTGACATTTTTCTGCATTCCAACAGCTTTGATTTCTCTTGTATCACACTTCAAGTAACTGAGCATCAACATAAGTGGGGGACATACAGACGACAATCAAAGCATGGAAACATTCATTACCAGTATCACCTTTATAAAGACTCTTCTCCTTTGACCTTTTCAGTTCTAAGAATTCCTAATTCTGCTGAGTAGTGAAGCCACGTACTTTAGAAAGTTAGTGTTTTCTTGGAATATTAGTATTAGTATCACTTTCTCTCACTAACTTTTCAGTGTTCTGTAAGTAATAAATGGTGTGACTCTTTCATTCTCCAAAGAAAACAAGACTTTCACCCCTCCTCTTGCTTTATAGATACCAATAACATTTTATTTCATTTGATTGGACTGATTAACACTTCTAATTATATTCAGAACAATTGTTCTCAGTCTGAATTTACATTTGAATATTCCAGCCTGTTTTGGATGCAAAAAAAGAATTTATACACAACAGCCTGTGGATTTCTCCTACCTACAGTTGCTGATCTAATGAAAGTTATGACCTCTGTCTATAAAACTTGTATTTTAATCTGGATGTGCTGTAAATTCACATTATAAAGTTTATCCTGCAACTGGAGTCCCTGGTTTTAACAAGGGAGATTTCATCATTAGACCTCAAACTTGAGACTACACATCTGCATTACTAGTAGACAAATAATAATTTTTCTGCACTGAAATGACATCAATTGCTACAAAGACAACAGGTACTTGAAAATATAAACACAGCTTATGTCTGGGTAACTCTTGGGTTTCTGACAAACAAATGATCTGAAGTGACCAACATATTTTATATGGCTGTTGTTGTCAATTCTACTACAATTAGTAATACTCCGAAAACATGCTCTTGGGAACTGCACAAAAACTGGCATGAGATTATATGTGTTTCTTTTTTATACAGGAAAGTTTTGTGGTCTAAATGTCTTGGGTGAAAACAGACTAGATTTTAGACTTATAAATCATATACCTGAAAAAAAGATTCTAAATATTTTCTCTAAATATGTAATATCTTAGAACTTCAGAAGAAAGTCATTGAAATCACTAGGAACATTTATTTGTGACTGTTTGTGGGAGTAGATACATAGCAATTTAGATACAGTAGATATGCAACTATTTGCCTATACCTCCCTGATTTTTTATTTTCCATTTGAAAAGAGATATTCAAACTTAGAGCACAGACCTTCTGTTTTTCGGATAGCATTTTGTTCTGTGCTGACAAGTCAACACTTTCTCTCATTCCCCCTTATTGGCATGGCTGTGAACAGCAACAAAGGCAAAGTAATTCTCAAAACAAACAGGAGTATTTTTGGCACTTCAAAATGAAAGAGCTTTTGTTTTAAAGTAAGGCTGCAAATTTGGCAAATAAAGTTCGTAGATCTCAGTCTTTAGGCAAGGTTTGTGAGAACTTCTAATGTATTAATACAGAAGTACATGACTGGAGTAGCAAGGAAGGAAGGTGAGGAATAAATTTTCAGCTTCAACCACTACAGACAATTAATAATTTTGAATATAAAAAAAATTAATTTTAAGTAAACAACGGCTGTATAACTAAGTGGCTTTTGGAATGAATTGACGGCCACTAGTGCAAACTTTATTGCAGTCTACAAGCTACAGGAGAGAGGCAACAACCTTTTGCAAAAAAAAGATTAATTCTAACTGATAGACTCCAACTCTATCTAGTTCATCTGAACTGTATATTTTTCACAGTCTAAATTTTTAAACTCATCTGAATTTTAAGAACAATTTTCAGATTAAGATCCACTTCTTCCCAGCTGCTCTTAGAACCTACAAGCCCTTTTGGAACTCAATGCTTGCAGACCTCTGATCTCTGACTACATTTGTCAGCAAGCTGGGGACTCTTGTGTGTTCCTCATGAGTTACAATGCACAAGCTGATGTTCTGGGGACTCCTTGTTGAAAAGAATGATTCTTAACAGGTATTACCTTTTTGGGTAGTCTGGAGTGCAAACAAAACCCAAACTTCCCTATATTCTCAGTGAAACCTCATAAGCACATAGGCTATAATGAACAGCAAAATCATAATTTTCCCCTAATATGAATGTAAAAAATTCTTTTTAATATTTAAAATATCCTTGGGGTAATTTTCACATTTAATTGAGTGTATGATAAAGACGAATCATTTCTTTGCATGATTAATTGCTGTTTTTTTAAATATCATCATGTGCCTCCCATTGGACAGATTTCTACAAGCACAGTAACTTTTTCTAGAGCAAGGGTTTAAGACTGACATTTAGCTAGGTTCCTGACATTGTGACCCTTTCTAAATCAACAGTATCTAGCAGCTAGAAATGCAAAAAAAAAAGAACAATCACAGTTTTATATCTTCTGTGAATAATATTTATCTTATTACAGGGAGTACAACCTCACTCATCTGTCCTGACACAATGTGTTGCTTTGTTTCTCCAGTTTGTTTCATGGTGGATTGAATCAATGCCACTCTCTGGGTTGGATTATGATTTTTATTAAAAAGGAAACAAATTATTTGCATTCGATTACTTCTAGGCTTGAGTTTACTTCTCCCCTTAAACCACACTCATGGATGACAACAAGATTTAAAGTAAGACAACTGTCCTCTTCCACCCTGGAGATTTTACTCTAAATAATTAATTGCAACACAGATTTTATTTCACAGCTGCTGCCATCAGTCTTTTTTTTACTTTTCACATAACAAATGGTATTTTTGAGAAATGGTTTACATAACATATAGTAACTCCCAGGTTTCTTCAGCCAAGCAGTATGAATTATGTATAAATAAATGGAAAATGCATACATCTTAAAAGCAGTCAGGACTTTCCACAATAACGCTCCTTCTCAGCAGGAGACAAACACCTCCAGCTCCTCACCTTCATCTGCTAGGGAGAAGACCTTTCCCCCTTTGCTTTTTCCTTCTCTCCTGGCATAAGACCAGCCAAATCTCCTGGCATAAGACCAGCCAAACTTGCAATCTCCCTGAGAAAGGCAAAACAACTGCTGCTCTCACCTGGAAAAAAAGTAAGGGGTGATGGTGTCAGCAGGAGCCCTGCTGACAGCCTTGATAACAGCTCAGGAGGTTTGTGCAATAAGCACAAGTGTTCTGCACAGCAGAAACGTACATGTGAGAGAAGGCGTAAGATTTGCTAATGGTGTAATGAGCATAATTAACCCTGCAACACATTAATATACAATTTGAAATGCTTGCTGACTAGATAACAACAATGTTTTGGCATCGAGTGTCCTTGAAGGCAGATTATGTTTTTTAAGGTAGTTAGGAAAACTGGTGTTTGATAACTCTGTGACAGCTGACACTGTAACAGTGGAGTGATGTAAATTCCGTGTTAATATTTTGAAAAAGATCTAATTTGCAATTATCACTTACAGTAGCACAGCTACATAAGATGGGTTAAGGGTAACCACATCCTTTGAGATGTAACTGCAGGAGCTGCTCCCACAGGTGAGGTCTCTGTGATCTGTCCCTTTTTTATTTGGTACAAGCCAGAGAAACTGAGTGCATTTTGATAAAAAGCTTACTTGATTTTAGTAAAAAAAGAGCATTTAATATGTATCAGGTTGTTTCTACTGCGAACACAGACAGCACTACAGGAAATTTCATAATTTCCACGTGACTGGTCAGTAGGGTGAGTGCCCAGGTAAAGGATAGCTCTTTCTCCAGAGTGTCTTTAACTACCAGTTATGGGCAGTTGATCATAGAATCCTACAGGAAAAGATCTGTAGTGTCATCAAGTTCAACCACTAAGGCAGCACTGGCAGGTTCACCCCTGAACCGTGTCCCTAAGCACCATATATGTGATTCTATGACTCTGTATCTGCATTTTTATTGAACACTCCAAAGAGCAGTAATTCCACCACTTCCCTGGGCGGCCTGTTCCAATATCTGACCATCCTTTCAGTGAAGAATCTCTACCTAATATCCAATCTAAACCAGCCCATGTACTACTTGGGGTGATTTCCTCTTGCCCTATCACTGGTTACCTGAGAGAAGAGACCAATCCCCATCAGTCTTCCTTTCAGGTAGTTTCCTAATAATTAGGTTGCTGGTGGGCAGGACTTTCAGGATCTTCTGAGTTAATTTATTATTTCAGACGGGACAATCAAAATCTGAGACTGCCAAAATCACTTGTGTCCAGTCTCCAGAAAGTCTGAACTCTGTACCCATGTGTCTAGATCCATCTGCACGAACTGAAGCTGATAAATCAATTTCTATGAAAGCCAATAAGAAGTTACCATGCTGGAGGAAACTAATATTTAATCTTGATGAAATATGTGCCAACAGACCAACATCTGCAAAACAGTATTAGCACAGATGAAAACCACAATTAACCAGAAACAACAATAAATTAAAGAAAAACTTATACAAATAAATTTGAATGGGCTTGGCTGTACCTGCATGTTTTTCCTGAAGTTAAAACACTAAAATATTGAACTTCCAGTTTCCATAGCAATGTGTCAGTGGTGCTCACAGAAAGTAAAAAAAGACCATCATTTTCTCTCTGTAAAACAAATTCCCAAGGAAATAAGAACAGATGGAGGAAAACAGAAACATCTTGAAAATACTTATTATTTAGGGATGGAAGAACTTCACAAGTTTTAGGGGACTGGTTTGAATAAACACCTTAACATCCAAAGACTCATTTGTGTCTTGTGCCAACCAACACAACTCTTAGATTTCAGTATCAACACAGGTTTCCATCATCTGGTTTATTCTTCTTAACAGTATAACAGTCTGCAATATTTTTGGGCTCTCACATGCAAGGGAAGGATTAGGAAGTCAAACAAGTCCAGCATAAGGTCTCTGAGACTTTTAGGGAGTTTGGGTACGTGATGTGTGAGGAGAGATGGGACTTTGGGATTGTCCATCCTGGAGAAGGGAAGGCTGAGGTAGGCAGTGGGGGAATGTGGTACCTCGCTGATGAGGGGCTAAGGAGAAGAAGCCAGGCTCTTCTCAGAGGTGCACAGTGGTCTTTTGCTAGAACAAGGAAATTCTGATGGATATATGAGGAAAAATCCAAATCAAATCCTTGAATGTGTGCCTGAGAGTCTGTGGAACTCCTGGGTACTCAGGACTCAGGGTGGCCAGGCCCTTGATCTAACTCTGAAATGTACAGGATGCACAATCTAATCTGCTCTTTAACACTCTGTAATTTTATTCCTGAGGTGATTTAACAGATACTTCCATCTTCATCTTTCTGTCACAAGGCTCAATGGAAAGACCCAGCAATGGAAAGATGACCAAAGCACCCCTGCACACCAGGGCCAGGACAACGGCCTGACTTAGATAAGCTGTTTTGCATCTTACCCTTCCCATCTGGCTCCATGCAGTTCTTGCAATGGGGAAATTCTCCAGGTTCTTCCTCTTCTCCTTCTTTATAACTGTATCACCTCTTGTGGATGACAGATGGTGACAGCCAGATGACGCTTACAGAAGTTAAGGTACCTAACAGCATTTGACCATGTTGCTGACCCAGCAAAGACCCCAGCTGGTGTAAGTTAACTCTAAAGATGTTATTGCAAAGCCTGGGACTACTTCCTACCTCTCAAATCCTCCTTCAGAGTATAAATCAGATGAGACTCATTTCCTCAAGAGAGAGGCTTTTTCCGTGTAGTGCCAGTGCCTGGGTACATGCAGGGGCTGTGCAAATGAGTAACACTATTAAGAAGGAGTGGATGCATTAATGAACTCAAATGATTAATCTCACTGCAGGTGTTGGATTTTCTGGCTGCTACAGACATTGTGGCACTCAGTATCTGAACACAGCTAAAAGATTATCTTACAGGAGATGGGACAAAAAAGGAAAGAAGAGGACATCTCACAGGCCATTTTATGGCTTTCCAATAGCATATATACCCTGCAGCTACTTTGGTTGATAGGCACTGTAATGACCAAATCTCTTTTTTTTTCTCTGTGACCTATTACAAGGATGCTCATTCAACACTTGAAATGCTATTTTAGCTCTATTATACATCACTAGCTTAAATAAAAAGAAGGCTGAAAACCAAGAAAAAAAATCCACATGATATCTCCGTTGTCCTGAGGTAAAATTATATATAATCCTTGGAAATTTGCAGGTTCAATGTAACTGGAGTTTCATTGTTATTGAAGTATGTATTCTGGCTTGGGAATGGTACAGGAATGACTGAGAGACCCTCCCTAATCTGAGGATATCAGGAGCAGCCCTTGCTCCAGCTACACATGTGAGAATCACTCAACATGCTGCTGCAGTTTGCAATAAATGTGTCAGATGTCTTTAAAGGTCTTTGATTTTTTTTCAGAAGTGTATGTTTTCCACAGGTGCAGGTGACCTGAAGAAGTGTCTCTTTATGTAAATATTTGCCTATATTTTCCAGCAATGCCAGCTGTTTCAGAAAGAGTTTCTGTCTCTGCCTGTGGGAAACCCGGGTGTCATTATAATATGAATATCGCCAAATCATTTTCTTCAATGAGCATCGTGAAACTCAGGCTTTTAAGTGTGCAATCAGATAAAACAGTGATTATCTAAGTTTGTTTATCAATGTGGGATTTCTTCATACCTGAAACTATGCAGAACTGGGTATGAACCTCAGAACATTTTTATAGTGGTAACTTGTTCCTCTCTTGGAAAGAGAAGCTGGTCCCTGAGGCTCAAAAGCAAGATAACACTTACAGAGGTGCTTTGCAAAAGGAGAGCCAGCTCTTGTACCAAAGGAAGATAATCCAGTCACAACCATTCTGTGAAATTCAGCCTTTGGTAGAGACAGGGTATCTGCAAAATATTTATAACGTATTGAACCTCGAAAATTAAATGAACCCTCCAGAACAAACTTGCTAATCTAAACAAGCCAACATTGACAGCCAAAATCATCTCTCAAGTGCAGAAAAACAGATAGAGCTGCCTTGGTAAGATGAACTTTCTGAAACTGAATAAGCATCTAATTCTTAAGGGGCCTCATTGGTTTCAGTGGCAGTGCCCCACTGAATACAGTGCCACTGAAAATAGTCTTAGAATCTGTCTCTCTCCAAGACAAGTTTGGAAAGTGTTCAAATTGATAGGGGAAAACCCTTTACGGGACACTGAGAAAATTTAAATAGGTGAAAAACAAGCAAGATCACTCCTTGAGGATCTGCAGCAGCAGTTGTGTGGGTAAGTAACACAGACTTAACATGAGCAAAAACAAGCACTGATGTATGTCTGAGAATTAGCACCAGTACCTCAGGCTAGATGTGATTGTAAGATGTGATGGGAAGAAGACTCACTGTTGCTTTCTGCGAGTAAAGAGTTATAGGGGGAAGGAAGAAAATGAAAATAAAATAAAAAGCAAAAACCACAAGAGAAGCAAGAATGACAGAGAGAGAGAAGCAAGGGGAGAAAAATGTTCATATGGAAAGAACAACTGAACCAATGGCAAAATTCTCTTTCATGGTCTACATCTTATCTGAAAATGTGTTTTTTGAGTTGCCTTATTAATTCTTCTCCTGAAAGGCAGCATTAACCACCGAAAAGTTTCAGACCAGAACCTTCAACGGCAAAGAACAGACATCTCAGGCGTCATTCGTTTGGGGTTGTCCAAACAAGCTGAAAGAGAGCAGGCCTTAACTGCCAGTACATAACACGTTTTAACACCGATTGGTGTAGAGGCAGAAGTCTGGGCCCAGAGTTAAAATTCTCCTTGCTGGGCAAGGAGTAGCTGTGGCTGCATCCTGACTCTGTGTGGTACAGCAAGCACTGCCCTCAGTCTTAGCACTTTTGCCTGCTTCCTTCAGTGTAACTTCTTTTTCTAAAAACAGAAAAGCCCAGGATCAATTACATATTTATTTCAATAATACAGTTGCAATCCACATAATAATTGTATTTTGTCTAATTTGCAGTGGCATATTAAACAGTGACAGTGATCATTGAGGAAAAAAATAATCCACTTGATGTTGAATTCAAAACAAAAATTTAGCTACTAATCTCTGCACCTGCATCTCAAATTTTATTCACACTCAGTTGAAAATGTTTAGTCATTATGATGTTTATAAAGGATGAGCTGTTCTTGAATGATTTCTCTAATACGTTCACTTAAAAAAGGCTTATTCAATGCCAACATAAAATAAGTCTGAAAGATGGAAAACACCACTCCTCTGGGATCCAGCCATTGGAGCAAGCTCTTGCCTTCAATTTTGTGGCTTGGCAACATTAAACATATTTGTCCTGTAAAGTGATGCTGTGCTGAATCTAGGCCTAGTGCAGGGTATATCTCCTGCCTTGCTTGTTTTAACATTTTTATTTCTAATACCTTTCATCTTGGAAGACTAACACAGGGAGGTGATGCTGGAAGTGGGTTGCACGCCTGCAGCCTGGTCTCTGGGGGACCATGTGCACCTTGTCAGCAGCTCCTCACAGCTCATCGGGCTAAGGGGAGCAGGAGCCCCAGCATGGGCATGTGGAGGAAGAAGAGGTCAAGGCACCCACTCTGTGGGAATAGTGCAAATCATGGGCCGTGACACTGCTCGGCTCCATGGGAGTAATGTGAATCACGTGGCTGTGACACTGATGCACGATAGGTAAATATCAGGCTGAATGTTCTGTTTGTCATGACAACTGGAAACACTTAATGCACACTGAATCCTGTTGGTTTTATGGTTTGTTGTCAGTCTTTTCTGTATTAGTTGGCTCATTCCTGTTTCCCCCCATTACTTGGTTTCACCCGTGTCTATCACACCCTGCTCCTCCACCCCTTACCTGAATTGTATCCACCCCTGAGGTGTCAGTCCTTCCCTTCCCCCAGCCTACCCCCTGGAAAATTCTCCTTTCCCTGTCTCCCTATTGGAATGATTCAAATAGGTTCCTCCCCTGTGGTCACCCTATTGGCTTAACAGTTGCCATTCCCTGAGATCCCACCCTGGTTATCTTCAGATTGGTTCAATGGTTGTCCCCTCCCCTGAGATGTGCCCCCCTTCTGGAATCCCTGCAGAGGGGAGCGCCGTCTCTTTGGACTCATTCCTTCCATGAGAATAAAGCTCTGTTGGAACCCTGAGCCAAAGGGCCTCCTTTGCCTCTTTGTCCTTGCCGACGCCTTTGGGTTACCGTCTCGCTCTGCCTTTGCTGCTGCGGGCGGGTGAGCTTGTCAGAAATAGGCAAGGACTTCAGCTCTTAGTGCACTTCAGCTTTATTAAGGGGGTGGCTTGTAGGGGGGATGGCGCAGCACACTAGAGCAGCCAGCTGTCCCAGGCGTCCGGAGGAGGAGAAGCGCTGTCCTGGTGAAGGCTTCCTCCAGGGCAGGATCTTCCTTCTTCTCTCGAGAGCTGGTCCAGAAGACCCTGAGCAGGGCTCAGGGGCCTCTTTTTATAGAGGCTAGGCTCAGTCTGATTGGTGCGTTTTTCAATCCTCTTGTGGATTGGTCAGTTTTGAATTCTGGTCTCCTATTGGTTCAGGAGCCAAGGGGCGTGGCTTACGTTTAATAAAAGTCTTTGGTAGAAAGTTCCAGGGCACCCTTGGCCTGCGCCATCTTGAACCATTCAATTCAATTGAAATAACTGTAGTTAACAGCAAGCACTTTAGCAAATACAACAATTACAACCACAGCCTTATTAACAAACCGGGGATGACATAACAACAATATAGGTCCTTATTGGGGTTGGTTTGACAATCATGGGTGTGTGTGTAAAGGTGACAGGTACATTAGGTAAGTGCGACAGGTAGATGTTGGGAAGGGTACAGAGGGAACAGACACACTAGGTAAGTACAGCAGGTAAGTGTAAGTAAGAATTATGTAACTTTACTTTCCACAAGCTGATGCCTTTTTGTGGCCTTCTCTGGGACGCTCACCTTCGGCGTGGCCTGGCCACCAGGCAGCCCAGAGCTGCGTCAGAATCCAGCACAACCCTGTACTCCTCTGGCTGTCAGTGGGATGGGCTTTTTTGATCACATAAATGTAAAAGAGTGCCTAGGATTCATTGGCATAGGAGGAAGGAAAGGCTGCCTTCGACAGCTGGGGGGTCTGCCTTTCTGAGCTCTTTCGCCAGTCCTGAGTGTGGACGCTCTTTGGTCAGTTGATTGCACAAGGGGAAAAGCATGAAGGTTTACAGCTGGGCAAAGCAAGAGGGCAGAGCTATGCTTTTCCCTGATTCCTGTGGGTAAAAGAGTTAAAATCTTAATTATTACACAGCCCAAAGGACAATTGACAAAATTTCTAAATAACTTGATATAAGAGGGGACATGGTTCTCTAGTCCCAGAACAGAGGGAGAGGCTGATTACAGCAAGGAACAGGATCAGGATCAGGTGTTTTAACGTGTCTTTGGCACAGGACTCTGCCATAAAACCCAGGAAGGAAACGCTGAAGACTCATTTCTTTTAAAGTGGTGCAGGCAGGCAGGAATCCGACTTCAAAACAGGATTCTTCAGACTGACAAACCTCTGTTTCAAAACTATTTTTTGCAGTCCTGCTTTGCTGCCCTAGTGGAGTGGGCTGAAAAGGGGGTGCTCTGCCTTGGAACTGAGGCACTCACAGTCCTTGGCACTGGGTACTCCCCAACCCTGTTGTTTTGCTGGTATATACAGAGGACATGGGAGTTTTGTGTGAAACGGTGTTGAAGTTTGGCTCTCTTTGCCTTTAAAAGCCTTCTGATTTGTTTATTTGTCTCAAAATCTTGTGCTTCTCGAACAAGAGCTGTGCTAAACTTTCCCCACTTATTAGCCTTGCCTAACCATTTTGAAAACTGCTCTGTAGATTGTATCTATTGCACTGAATTACATTCCTCAATTATTAATTTCTGCCATCAATCACACTTTATCTTTTCCACAGCTGAAGAAGTATCTTGTCACTTCTTGTATGGAATAGTACACTAATTATATTTGTTACACTGTTATATATTCACATTCAGTTAAATTTAATACACAGGGTATAATTTTCACTTCTCAAAGCTTTAGAAATAAAATCAGATACGTTTTCATTGGTAAATGATAGGTTAAGCAGAACCTCCACAACACTAGGTGTAAAAAAAAAGCAGACATCATGATTCCTCTCTCTGGTTTGTGACAGCCAAGATACTGAAGCGTGGAGATACCATTGGGTAATTCTCATGATAATTTAAAATTATTGCACATCTCACTTTATCACTCACCACAATGACTGTACTGGAATAAAGCACAACTTTCTTTTCACTGTAAAACACAAGCCTTCTTTTAGAATTTGACTTGGGTATATACTGCATTCCTTTGCATCCTTCTCTCCTTCTCTACTCCTGCACCTAAGTCAACATGTTTATATTTTTCCTTCTTCCTGAAATTTCCTACTGAGGGAACATATAACCTTTTAAAAATCTATACCTGGACACAGAGAGAAATAGGAATTTCCATTAATATCAGTCTCATGTTCATTCTGCCATTATGAATTTTGTCAGCTCCTCCGGCTACTTAGGAGTTGGATCTGAGGACAGAAAGCAAAATGTGAATACAGATGAAAGACAACAAATATAGGTCAATGACATAAACTGCTATATGATTATAGGAAATCTTTATGAAAATGAATGTCTAAAATAGAATATTTTAGAACAAAAGGAAACTGCAACGAGAATCATAGAGCTGAGATGAGCATTTTGGCATATCTATAATTCTCTTTGTCAAGGTATTGCTGACTGGTGCAAAACAGAAGCAGAACATGGGCATTAACATTCTTATAGATTTCCATATGTACTGACCACTGCCTAAAAGCATTTTTGCTTTGAAACAGGGGTGGAGATTATGATTCTGGAAAAAAATCCCCTGAGGTTTCTTCCTTTACTTTAGATTATTTTCGTGAAGGCAAGGAAGCAGTTTGATACTGTCCTCAGACACCACATATTAAAAAGAAAACATAATTTCTTGGAACCGTATGGGGTTTTTAAAATTATCTCTGGAAAGAGTTATATTCAGTTGCTGTATCTTATGCATAAACACAACTCTGCTGGTACCTTGAATGTCATGGGCCCGTGGTGGGACTCACCAGAAACCTTCAGTTCCTTTGCCACTCTCCCTGAGCCCTTTCAGATGTGGTCCTTGCTGAGCCTTCCCTAGGGAACTAAGCCACGACATCACTGCAAAAACAATTTAAGATATTTAGAATAAATGTGTTATTTGGATGTGCCTTTTTAATGGTTATAGCTCGAAGTTTTGTTTTCTGTCATTATGGCATTTACATAAGATCAGAAGAATCTTTGCAAATTATTATCCACAGTGGGGTGAAGAGGCAATACCCTATAGTCAAATGCAGAAAGGTTGCAGGTGGTAATAGAGTTGAGGAATGAGAAAAAGGCACAATTTTGTGTGGCAAAATGAGTTGCAGTAAAATCCTCCTTCCCCTTCCGAAATCCTTAATAGAGAAAAAAAATCACAAGGCCCTGTAATAGCTGGCAGAAAATTCTGTCACTTAATATGCTACTGGGGGAATAAAGTAAACTGTTAATACATGAGTGGTCACTGATACCATTTGTAGGGGTGCTCAGGATTAAGGCTTTCGCTGAGGTAACCCACACAGAAGCAAAAAAGATGTATGGAGTGGAAGAAGGTACGACATGGTTTAATACTGTGAGAAGGAGGTAACACTGTCACCCATTTAAAAGTAAATCACCTAATGAAAAGGTGTGACAAAAAATGAGTAAACAAGCAGCAAGAGAGGATTTTAAACAACACACTACCAGATCTAGGTTAAACAACATATGGTGTCTGTCAGGCAGCTGCTTATTGAAGTGAGATATAATAGGGTGATCAATCATATAGATCCGAAAAGAATTGCTACAGTGAAAAACTACAAGTGGAATCAAAACGTGCATTGAAAGGCTTAAGTGTTCCTGAAATAAATGAATTATTTCAAAATAAATTTTAGATAGAGTTAAAATTTTTGTTACTTTCATCTAACAGATGGTTTAGGATAAAAATAACATAGTCACCTCCCTAACACACAACCCAGTCAGATACTATTGACATTATCTACATTTTAAAACCATGATCTTACGAAAGAAAAATGTAAGCTTTTTACAGTGTCTCATAAGCCCCAGTAACCTCTAGAGGAATCCAAAACATACATATGTACTCATATGTAACTCCCAAAATCCAGTAATATCGTGTTTCCATGGTACACAAGAGGAAAGCAAAGAAACAAAAGTATGTGGGAGGGGGGGTCTCTATGCCTGAATCCATAAATTAAGAGGAACATCCAGAAGCATATATGAGCTCTTGGAAAACATCAACATTCACTGTATAAGGAGCAAGGCTAGTCCCAGAAGCAGGCAATACAAGCAATACATCTCACTAACCTTTATTTCTTAGAAAGTGTGGTTGGTGAGGTATCAGACTTCAGTATGTACCTCATAACAGACTCTGTTCTATTGATTCCTGTTCTCAGTTTTGATTTAATTTAAATATTACATGACCTTTAAAAATTCAGGATTTAACTTGATAACTTAGTACCAGATCACTACATATCAATGGATTTTTCAAACTAGGAGTTAATCTGTTACTCATAGTTGTTCGCCAATAATTTATGTACAGAAAAAAATGTCTACAGAGTTCCACAAACTTTCCCAAAACTTTTTTTTCTTTGCATATTGGTGCTTCAATTCACTGACCAACTCACTTCGTGAAAAATTGCTATATTGGAGGAAAAATTATCCTTATCTTCTGTGGAATAAAACGTATGTGAATGGAACAGCCATATTCTGGAAGGCAATAAACTCTCATGCATCTCAGTTTCCAGGTTTATTTAACTGTGAGCATTTTTTGAGAGGCTGTAAAACCTCATTTTTACTATTGCAAGTGCTTCTGTTTATAGTCTGTATAAATATGTGTGTGTATTTTATAGCTCTCTCAAATAACATTGTTATGCATTTTTGTGCTTTTCATGGCAGCTTCACTTTCAAGACACAAGTTGCAGATCAGGGGCATTTTCAATGTGAATACATAACTGATTGTAAGTAACCTGTATGTCTTTTTTCACCTCAAAGGAAAAGAAAAAATTACTAATTTTTAGTATTTTAAATATAGACATATTTGTGGAAGCTTCTTTCTGATATAATGGAGATTTTGTAACTGGAGAATCAGTGACTTCATACATATGGTCTAATTTTTTGCCATGAAGGCAGTTGAAACAGAGATATCTTGAGTATGGAAATATATATATATGAGTTTAATAGTTTGGGCTATTAAACTCACTTAAATATAGTTAATTAATTAAATGTAACCAGTTTAATTTGGAAACAAATAATTTAATTGCTTTGGTAAAGATTAGGGCAGATGTGATTCTGTGACACAGGAATCAAAAAGAGATACTGAGCTGAGCCAGAGAGTAAAGTGTGGATTCAGTCAAGACTCTGAGGCTGTCACAGCAGCACAGTCACCAGTAGTACAAGGACGAGTAGGATGAGCACAGGGAGCGAAATTGTTAAGTTTCAGTAAGGGATTAGGTTTTTGTAGAGGTCAAACAGGGATCACTGGAACCCATTTTGAAAATACCAGAAGAGAATAAGCTCCTGGTAAGTCTTCATCTGGTGTCCATCATGGCTTTATATGGATTACTTAAACTCTTGTGGGTTAAAACCCCAGGACTTGGATTCTGTTTTGCTGATGGCAGTTGTCTTAAATGTAGTACTTATAAACACCTACTGAGATTCATAGATTATATTAATATTTTATACAAATTTCTGTTACAAAATGGGCACTGGTCTTTCACTCATCATGAAAGAATATTAGTTAATTATCTTCATTCATCCTTAAACTCATGACAGGCTTACAGTCTAAAAAATTAGACTTTTAATAACATTAAATCCTGGAGTTCAGTTACCAATCTAAAAGTGAAATGACAAAAAATCTAGTCCAAGTAATTGCGAATTACCCCAAACATGTAAACATATCTATTTATTTTGAACAATCCAGTGTAATTTTTAGTCGGTTCATACATTTATTTTTGTGGGTTTTTTATTTTAATGTGTTATTTTCGTTGAACATTTTTTCAGAATTGTAGAATCTGGGTGGTCCAATTAAGGAAGATCAAGAAAAAGCATTTGACAACCATAACTTTCACTGCTTCCTGAGAAGAGTAACAGCAGCCTTGTGACTAAAGCTGTCTGTAAGAGGAACCACAAATAATATCACCCATTAGAGAGAAACTGTAATAGAGAAAAGATACAAAACCTAATGGGACCTCTATTTTATGACCAAAAAAAAGATGTATCATGCTTAATAGAACATTTCCATTGGGCAGTTTGCTGCAAAATCATTCCCAAATTTTAGTTCACCAAAATAATCAGTATTGATGACTGATGACCATCATAACATCTAGTTATTAAGACTTCATAGAACTGAGCAGTATAGTTTCTGGAAGCATGATATCTTTTGCCACTAATCTGTTTTGTTACAAAACCCACAGACCAATTTGAATCTAATTTGATACTTCGATGTCTTTTGAATAAGTTCTGTTTTATAAAATAGAAAAGGAAATTCTGATAATAATGACAAAGTCCTTCTCTTTTGATATTTTTTCTGTTTCTTTTCTGTCCTGAGGTTGCTGCTTGTGAGGGCATGGATTTGTGTCAAGGTCAGTATTTTGGTATATCTCAGGGTGCAGGTCAGATCCACAGGCTTTTTTCTCTCTAAACATTCTTGCATTTTCAAGAGTTTCTTCTCAGACATGGATCAGTGAAATGTCAGAATTCCTCATGAGAGAGAATTATTTTCAACTGCATTCCTGATTTTTTTTCAGGTATCTGAATGAGTGGATTGATTTCCCACCCGTGCTGCTCCCAGTACTACTGCACACCACTGAGGTGTGCAGGGCCACCAGTATATTTGAAATACTGAGATCTTCTTCAGGTATGGATTTATATGCCCATTTCCAAGATGGTTTTTTTTTTTTTCACCATGTGTTCAATTGCCATATGAAATATTAGGAGTTATGGAAAGCTTTCATGTTAGGAAAGCACCAAACAGTAATGGAACTGAAATTTCAGGAAAAGGTAACCTGAAAATGCAAAACACTTAGGAAAGCAGCTTGTGTTCCAAAGTTAAAGATCCCTCCTCACCATAGCCCAGCTCACAGTGAGAAATGGCAGGTGCCACCTCTGAGGGATTTTGTTGGAGCAGAATTTGGATGGAAACTGGAAGAGAATCCATATGCACCAGTCACTGCATTCATTTCCTAAAACTCACAGAATTATTCTTCAGTGATGGCAACAAAATTCTGTCAATTAAAAGAAGCTTCAGCTGAAAAGTTGTCATAAATCTTTGCTATTCAAAGGTGCTGGAGACATGCTGAGGTGATGAGCTCAAGAAGATGCCTCCTGGGGTGATATTTTTTTAAAATGAAAATGCCTCACAGCCCTTTCTATTTAAAATCAAATGGAGGCAGAACTTTCATTTAATCTCTTTCTGTTTGAATCTTTGTACTGGTTTTTGTATAATTAATAGAGAAAATAAAGTATAATTGAGCCTGTATTCCTTTTCAAGGTAGACTTGTGTTTTTGTTCTTTCCAGAGGATTTTCTTCCCATTCTGTATTCATGTGTTGCTTCTTTCAGTCTCAGGAGGGGATGCACAAATGCATGAAAGGAAATAATACATAAGCATGAACAAATCAGAAATTCTCAGATCTGAGGCATTACAAATTAAAATAATCCCTATTCAGCTGCCAGAATTTTGATTCCCTTAAGGATATTTCTGCTACCTAGAACTACCAATAAAGTCTCAAAAGAGCTACTATAATTGCTGCTTTCTGAATTCTGTGGGTTTTAGAGGCAATGGGACATCTATTATTTCTAAAATATGACATCAATTATTATTACCATTGATCTGTGGTAAAAGAAACAGCAGGCTTTGCTTGGTTTTGAATGGTCAGATTAAGAACTTTTCACAGCAAAGTCTCAGCCATTAGAAGGAACACAAGAGCTCTGATGTGCTTCTTCAGGCTTTTCCAGCATGAATTGGTGATTCCATCAAACTGGAGCTTGGACAATAATGTGAAATTCCCAGTGCAGGAGCTGCTTAGCCTGGAAAGGTGTGGAGAGCGTCTGCTGCAAAGCCACTCCCACAGGAACTTGCATTTCTGCAGAACTTGCAGAAATGCTCTTTTATTTCTGAACTTGGCTTAGCACAGAACTTGCAGGCCTGTCTACCATTTGGTTTATTAGACCTGTGTCAAGGTGGAGTTTTTTTGCAAAGGCCATTTTTCATGTCTGCAAACTCTTCTTGGCTTTCTCCTCTTCCTAATCTTTTGCTGTTCATAAATTTCTGCTTTCATTTCTCTCCTTCTTTCTTCCACATTTCATCTAGGCCATTGGTTGGAAAGAAAAATACTGATATGCACTCTCCTTACAGGGATTCACCTGGATACACCTGTGGAAGACATTGAGTTGGTTTGTGTTATCCCTGCCAGTTTTGCTCAGAGTATATGTTGCTGTTTCGTGCTTCCACACAGACTCTTGCTGATCCTTGTATTTACCTTTGAGCCACACTGGCTCAGAAGCGACTCATAAGCATGTGGTGGGACAGGTAGGTGAGCTTTTACAAGTGGCACATTTGTCTCTCAGCAAGGCTGGCAGGGACCAGGCTGTCATCTCTTGACAGCTCTAGTTTGGACCAAGAGGTCACTGTCAGTTTGACAACCTGTCATCTTCAATCTGCTGTAAACTTAATTTAAGGATGGGACTAAAACAAAACCTTGGTTGAAAGACACAGAGCTTAAATGCCTAAATACCTCCATGATTTCAAGACAAACAGTCTCTGTTGATGGCTGGCCAAGTGCTCTGGTCTGTAGCTTTCCATTATAGCAAATTTCTCGCAAAGGTGTCATTGACTCGCACAGGACTTTTTTTCTTTCTCTTTTCAGCTTTGACGAGACACAATAGTAAATTGGTGGCGTATTATGACTTTTTTTTTATACTTGTGTATGACAACCAGTTCTAGGAGGTGTTTATAAGAGCCAACTGAAGTTGTCCTGAAACCTTGTTTTCCAGTGTTAAAAAGGTGTTGGTAAACTTACTTTGACATGAAGACTTGTCTGTTGTGTTTGTTGTTATTCTAGCTACTGGATACAGAGTAATCCTCGAAAAACTGATGTGGAAACATCTCTAAATATTTGGACCAACACCTCCAAGGACATCAGCTGGAGTAGTTGATGATATGCCAAATTAAAACTATTCCTCTTACATCTTTAGGTACTGCTGTTGGATGGTTTAGAGTGTGTTTGTCTTGAACCTATATTTGAATAAGAATTTAAGCTATATTAAATTTCTGTTAACTCCCTGTTGATTTTAGCAGTGTCCAAAACACTGTGATGACTGTAACTCTGGCTGTGGTTTCAGTCTATTATTCACATACCATGAATAAAGTCTATCCAAATGCTGTCCTTTATGCAAGAAAAATAAGAAGTGACTGTGGCAAAGCCCATTTGAAATGGCTTTTCTTCACATTATTTTGAGTTAATTTTGTTTAGAATGGCTTTCTAAAGGAATATTTATGTGCAAAAAAAAAAAAAANATTGGCCTTTTAAAGCTATTTTGATTTAAAAAAAAAAAAAAAAAAAGAAAAAAAAAGGAAGCTATCAACTCGGTCATTCCAAGTCAATATCCTTCTGAGCACAGATTTCAACAATGTAGGATAGTTAAATGTAGTCAGTTCATCTGAGGTCATAAGTAATATCTGAAATGCATACTCTGGCATTCTTCAGGGAAATGAATTTCTGTAAGTAGTGTAATTCTAAGTATACATCACTGCCAAATTGTCCAGTAATGTTCTGAAAGCATCCTCTGTTCTCCCTCCATTTTCTGCTGTATCTGACCTATACACATCTCTTCAATTATTTAAAAACTAATTGAGGAAAATCCCTTAGTATCAGTTCTTATAATGAGGCTCAAGAGTCCACTATGGTTGCAGGAAATATTCTGGTGACTTCTTTGAATTTCAGAGTGACAATTAATTTAAAAATATGACAGATATCCAACCTCTAATCAATTATCTTGGGAAATGCTAGCCAGATAATTTCAGTGTTTTTCCAGGCCAGAAATGCCACTCTGACTGCATAGCCTGGACTCAGAACACACACTATAAACCTTCATTCAGTGTCTTCCACATCATGTAAAGTGTTTTGCTCAGATTTTCTTTTTGGAAAAGTCTTTTGATATTTCAAAATTTTAAAATACGTGTAAAGATTGAGTGGAAGGGCAGATGGAAGAGAAGTGCTGAACCTTAAAACTTAGATCTGCAGGTCTGCATATACATAAAGAGACAGCTTTATGTACAGTCTCAAGCACAAATGTGTGTCTTTGTGTAAATATACGCATTGGTGTGAAGGGAAACACCACAATGATCCATGTTCACATCCACTGAAGGCACGAATCACCCTCCTCTGCTACCCTCTTCTGCTAATTTCTCTTCCAGATTTCTGCTCTTTTTCTACCATATCTCTGCATTTTTCTTTGTACCCCGTTATTTGCAGAAATTCCTTATTACAGTTGGTTTGAAAGAAAAAAAAATTCCTGGAGAAAACATTCTTCATTGGAATTTGCTGATTTACCCAAGCTGTCATGTTTGACGCAGATCTTTTCAGATAAACTCGGGTGGTGGTGATGTTTTTGCCAGCTTCTCCTGCTGGCACCGTGACAGTCACTTCTGTGGCTCAGAGGAGACACCAGAAATCCTGGCAAGACTCCCCCAGACTTTACAGGGGAAAATCCTCTTGATTGTTTTGGATCTGGGACCTCACATCTTTGAATGAAAAGTTTCAAACCTGAGCTTTACAGCTGTGAACTGGAAGTTGGCCAATGCCTGAAGAATCATGAATCTGGGGTGAGTGACAGCTTTTTCCATGTTGCTTTGTTCCTCATATCATACATCTGCCAGGTTAGAAGGTAGATCTGAATGGAATCTGGATACCTACCAAACTTCTCTCGCTCATTTTTCCCTCCGTTCAAATTAAAAATTTGTTTTCAGTATTTAATCTTAAACTTTTATTTTCTTTTTCTTTTTACTAGATGAATTAAGATTTTTTAAATTATATTTTGTTTAACTTAATATTTCAACTTATGTTCAGAAAAACAAAGAACAAGTCCATCAAAACCTGGAAGAAACAAGGAATGTTTTAAATAATCATCAGAACAAAGTCCAAAAAAGCCAAAGACAACAATAAAAGTCACCACACCAAAATCAAACCCCAAAAATGGTGGAGGCCAAGAGAATATTGATTTCAAGTCACAAATTTATGAATGTTAGTCACAACTTCCTGTTTATTTGAAAAAATATTTAGACCTATAGCTGCTTATACCTGCATGACACTGCAGTTCAAGTTCCCTGCAAAGAATGCTGT
>WEKY01062283.1:0-12128 GCA_013390045.1 Picathartes gymnocephalus
CCTTGCAGGTAAAAAAATTACTGTTTCAAACCACCACAGTATTTAATTATGGTGTGATTTCTTTTTCCCAGAACAACTTTATGCCTATAAGGAAAAATACTGTAAAAGGCTCCTGGTTGCTGGAGCTCACCAAGGCTAAGTAAAAGTGCAGAAATGTTAATTCTGATAATCACACTAAGAGCAGTTCTTTAACATATGAATTTTACAGAATCAAAGGATCACAGAACTTTTGATACTGGAAAGCACCTTTGGAGATCATCTAGTTCAGCTTCTCTCATCAAGGCAGGTAGAGATGGAGTGTGTTGCTCAGGATCATTCCTGTCAGGTTTTGAAAGTCTCCAAGGCTAGAGATGTCACAATGTCACTGATTAAACAGGTTCAGGTTTTCAGCCCCCTTCACAGTAAAACATAGAATCACAGAACGATTTGGGCTGGAAGGGACCTTAAAAATAATCTGTTCCAATCCTCCCACCATGGACATGCACCTTCCACCAGACCAGATTGTTTAAAGCCCAATCCAACCTGGCCTTGAACAATTCCAGGGGTGGGACACCATCTCTGGACATCCTGTTCAAGACCCTCACCACCCTCATAGGAAGAATTTCTTCCAAATAACTAATCTAAATCTACCCTTTATTCCCATGTCAGTACTGAGCAGAAAACTGCCTGAGACCCCAAGCTCCGTGCCTTTCACCCTCACCCCCACAGTCATGCATTCACACTTGAGATGTGCTCCACATCTTCCTGACAGCATCATTGGGGCCTGTCAGGAAAAACAGCAAGGGGTGACAGTCCAAGGGCTGGACAAGGTTTGGCAATGTCTCTGTAGCATTCCACATCCAGCACCTGGCAAGCCAGAAGCCCTTCTGGGCAGCAAGCCAGATAGGCAGGCAGTATCCTCTGTCCCCCTACAACAGCAGTCCCCACTGCCGTCACTCACCCCTTCCCCCTGCTGCTGAGGAAGGGCTCAGGCTCAGCCTGCTCGAGTGCTTCACTGGACAGAGCTCCCAACCCCTCACCTGCTACCAGGGCGCACACTCTTCTCTGTAGCTGCAGACCTTCAACAAACATTTGACCAAACATTTTATAATGATCCTCTAAACAAAAGAATGAGATGTGCAACATAAAATCCAGTTGGGAAAAAGAAAAAAAAAAACAACAAAAAAAACCCCCAAAAAAGCCTAGGGAGTATTAGTAAAAAGAATATAATAGTGACATGCTGGCTTGTATACACATAGATATTTCCTGGCATAGATACACTGTACTAATTATTCTGCCATAGTTCTATCAGTCTTAGCTCCCATGTGGACATCCTGCATGCCAAAACTGTTATTTTGCCCCAGAATAATTACACTAGAGCAATTATTGCAAATAAAATTACTATTATTTTGAAACAGAATGTCCATACTGATCTTAAAACAATACAGTAACAGCAGCATAGATTATAGATACATCAGGAAATATCTGTTCAAGGACAAGCCCTCCAGTAGTAGCAAATTTGTTATGAGCTGCAACAATTTAAGATTCTCTTTTCTTTCTGTTTTTGTTTTTTGTTGTCTGGTTGATTTGTTCTGGTTGGTTTGTTTTGTTTCCTTGTTTGTTTGTTTGTTTTTTAGGTTCTGGGCTTGTATTTTTTTGCTTGGTTGGTTAATTGGTTGGTTTTTGGGGGTTTCTGTGGGGTTTTTTGTAGTTGTTTGCTGGGATTTTTGATTGTTTCTGAGTTTGTGGGTTTTTATTAATATTAAAGTAATTGTATAGTTCATGAGAATGACACTGTAGTGTCACTGGGATAATTTTCTGTGATGTCTGTGTCTGGAAACTCTGTTCATTTGGAATAGGTGGTTTTACAGTTAGTTTTCTCTGTTGTTTGGAGTTGGCACGGTTATCTGCAGAATCATGCAAAATTTCAGATCTTAACAAACAATAAACGACCGTGATTAATGCAGCTTATTCTGTGACAGTTTTTGGGATCACAGCCCATGAGACATGTCATGGCTGTTAATCTGAAAGGGTTTTCCTGCATGTTACGTGTCCTTATTCCTTTGTCTATTGCCCTGCCTCTATTGTCTCCTTCTTATATTGTCTTCCTGTCTATGGTTTCCTCTTTTTTTCAGCCAATTTCAGTGTGACTGGTGAATCATTTTCCTTGTGTGGTGCACTAAAAGTAAACAGCTACTTTAAAGTTCTAGGCTTCTTAAAAGGAGTGACCTAAAAGGGAAGGGCAACAACCCCTCACATTATGGTTGTAGATGTTTCTTTTGTTCTGAAACAAAGTAAAAAATGTTTTAAGAACCTGAGATCCTCAAAAAAACCATTTTACTGGTGTTATTCGACAATTCAGTAGGTAACACACCAACTGGTATGCTTTTAGTACCTACACAAATATATGTCAATAAAATGTGCATGGCTTCTTCTTGTCACTTCAGCTGACCTGAGAGAGGGCATTGTGTCCCACAGATACCTTATAAATACAACGTTTTAAATATTCTAGAGTTCTTTGATACCTTCAACTTTTCTTGATACAGACACATTTGAAACTTGTTCAAGGGTAATAAGCACAGCCGTCTCTTTTTTCTTTCAAGTATACCTCTAGGTTTTACACAGTGTATTTTTCTTGTTGATAGATGGAAGTACTCAGTTCTGGGGATTAAAGACAGAACACACTCTCTGTTTTTTAAAAGTTCTTTGCTGATATAGGCATTTAGTAGCAGAGCTAACAGCTTGATTCTTCAGAAAAAAATTCACGCAAACTTGCTCTTTGCAGGGGGGTATCTGTCACTCAATGCAGCGAGAGTAGCAACTGCTTATTCTGACCTCATCATTAGCAATGAAACCAGTAACCCAGTTCTGCAAATTACCACACTAAAAAAGCAGTCTGAGGAGCCAAGTGGCGGAATGACTTCCTTGAATTTCATGGAGAACATGTTGAGCTTCCTAATATTGGTGCAGTGGAGAATTTATGTATTATAACAGACATGCCAGGAAAAAGAGTGACAGATAGATCCCACTAAAATGTCTGATTGAGCAACAAAACAAGACAAATGTCTGATTTGTCTGATAATCCCACAGAGCAAAAATCAAGTAACCAGGAGATATATAACATTTTTAAAAATGCAGTCAATTATATATGTAATTTTAAAAGCTTTTTGGGTTCATATCAGAAATATAAGAAAGAATAAAACATTGGAAAATAACAAAATGTATTAAAAAAAAAAAATATATATATACATATTGGAAATTACCAAGTATTGCAATTTTTGTTTTACCAAAAGACAGTAAGCTGTATTTTTTTCTCTTTGTAGTTTGTACCTATCCAGATGAAACTAATTAGGAAACAGTGTCTGAGAATGGCAATTCTACAGAAGAGTTGTAAAGCCAATGTAAATTTCTGTGAAAATCGCTATTTCATAAAAAAATAATATCTGTTGATTTTCATAGGTTTTAAAAATACTTCATTCCCAAAAGATGGAGTTATGATATTCTGGATCCAAATGAAGATGCATCCTACCCTGCTTTACTCATTGAAAAGTCAGATTCCTAGTGTAAGACAAATACTTAGGTTTCTTATATAGCCAAAGGAGAGAGATTGAATTTCGAAAGTACATTTCTTTCTCTGTACTTTTCCAGCTAAACATGCCTGAGAGAGCCTAACCAACTGTTTAGGGCTGGGTATCTAACTGCTAGATATCCAGGATGTGCTTGAGAAGCATCCTTATCTAAGTCTTCTAAGATACATTTCGTTCTGAGATTTTATAACACTTTTGTTGATAGCCTTCAAATATTATGTGATCTTTCTGCAGACCAATTGGCAGTGTCACAAAGGCTTATAATTTTCATGGATAACATGAAGCTGCTCTATCTTTTGCTTACAAGCAGTAGGCAGTGGATTGTCTGTCAATATGTAGCACATATAAAGCAGAAAAACAACTATCAACAAGAGACTCTTACTGTCTCTTCTCCTTCCCCTTCTCAATTAGCACCAGGGTCAAGCTCAAAAGTTCAAACAAAAGGAATTATAATTTGTTCCTTTAAAGAGAAATAATAACTTTAGAAGAAAGATATAGTATTGATTTTCTTGAGTTTTCTTCAAAAATAGTTTTATATTTGCAGGCTGCTGTCCTTCAGTATATACAAAGCATATTCTGTTTGAGCTAAGTGTTTTCTGAAAACATCCCTACTTTGAAATTAGTTCTAGAGAAAATTTTAATCCCAATTACATTTGTGTGGAATACGAAAATGCAAAAACTCCAGACAGGACATTGCAAGAGACTAGAGGAAAATATTCTGTTTCAGGATTTTATTCCAATTTTTGTTTGTATTTAATCTTTGTTCTCTGATGTGATTTATAGCAACATATGATTTAGATGAGCAAATCTACTCCTATCCAGAGCAATGCAGCAAATTTATTTAATTGAAACATTTTATTAAATCACTTTGAATGATTAAAAGATGCTAATGATGTGATGATATTTTTGCTGCTCAAAAAAAAAAAAATTGGTTAACACAAGATTCCTTTACAAATTGACTTCTTTTTTTTGTTTAGGTATAATGTTTTAATAAACTGGATTCTTGGTTGAGTATGAAAGAAACATTGACATTATTAGATAGTTCCTGCAATCTGAAAATCCACATTCCTTGTTGATCTGCTATTTTCCATTAATATATGATAGTCTAAATCTTTTTTTCACAAGTTTCTTCACTGCTTCATCGTCTTTAAAATATCAGTTACTAAATTCAGAACAATGAATTTAAGATTTAAGTTCAGATTTTATTTCCGTTTTAAGTGTGCAGTGATGACCACTGATATTTAGTACCTCAGTTGCCATTATTCTTGCACATAATCCTATTCAGTAGTCAGTTTTATGAAAGGTTTTGTTAGACAGTCTCTTTTCCTAGGAAGATAAAATTAGTTCCTTTCCTTATATCAGTCCTATAGTCTGTGATTTCAGTCCCCTTCTGTCTTCCTATAAATCTTGCCCAAATTCTCCAGTCTGTCCAAGCTTTCAAGCACAAGAGAAGACAAAAAGTCCTGTGTTCATGATCTAGAAAATTATTGGATTTTTCTTATTTTCAAAACACTCATCATAAAAAAAAGGGCAATGTTTCATCTGGTTTTTTAGGGACGTGCAGACATAATCAAATCTTTTGTATAATATTACGCCAATAAGACAGAGACCACAGCATATATAGATATATGAGTGGGATTGATCCTATTAAGGTGCAGAACTTTGCACTTCTCCTCGTTGAACGCCATAAGATTCCTGTCAGTCCACATCTCCAGCCTGTTGAAGTCCCTCTCATTGTCAGGACAACCCTCTCATGATTCAGCCAGTCCTCCCAGTTTTGGGTCATCAGCAAACTTGCTGGAGACTAGACCCTGCACCATCACTCAGATTATTAATGGAAATTTTGAGCAGGATTAGAGCCAGTATTGATCCCTGGGGTATACTGCTAATTATTGGCCTTCACTAGCCTTTGTTCCACCAATCATCATTCTTTAGGCCCGGCCACTTATCCAGTTTTCAGTTGATCTTACAGTCTACTCATCCAGCCCTTACTTCAGTGGCTTTTCTATGAGGATGTTAGTAGGCAACAGTGTTCAGATGGAATTACATACATAGTTTCAAACTCAATTGACTAGTTTATCATCTTCTACTTTCATAACCAAACAAGAGACTTTCTAGCCCAATAGCTCAGTCACTCAGCTGAACAATGGAAAATTTACAATCTGATTCTTGTTCTCAGGAGTGTTTGTGTATTGACATTAAACAGACATTGGATAAAAGGCCTCAGAATTGTTTCAGATTTGCTAGGTAAAGCAAAATAAATCTTATTCAATTTTAGTGGACAATTCATGCTCCATCAAATTAATAAAACAATCCTATTTTTCACTTGAAGAAATGAAATCTTTTCCTAGAAACACATGGCTGCTAGAGTCATTTGGTTCTGGCCCACATTGTATCAGCCAAAACTAACACACAATCTGCTTTATATACAACTAAGTATTTTAAACACCAGAACCCATTCAGATGCATAATAAAACTTCTTGCAATATAGCATTATAGTATGTTTATATTGAGAGAAATCACTTTGGATATGCAACTTATGAGTGTAAATGTTTGAGGAAGATGCAACATCTGAAACTTTTTATGCTCTATGAGTAAAACTTTGATCATAGCAGTCTTTTGTTCAGATTTCCGTAGTCAAAATTATTAACACATAAGAAAATTTGTGTAAATGTCAAGAAGGTACTAGTGGAGCCACACCTTTGGTCCTGCATCTAGTTCTGGGCCCCTCACTTCAAGAAAGGCTCTGAGGTGCTGGAGTGTAACCAGGGAAGGACAATTAAACTGGAGAAGGGTCTGGAGAGTAAGCGAATTGGTTTATGAGGCAAGGTTCTGGTACCAGGGGGTCTGCAGGGGTGGTTTCTAGGAAAAGTTGCCAGAAGCTTCTCCCATGTCTGGCAGAGCCAATGCCAGACTGCTCCAAAACAGACCCAACCCTGACCAAGGCTGAGCCAATCAGAGATGATAGCGATGCCGCTGTGATAACATATTTGAGAAGGCAGAACAGTTATAGCCCAGGAGGAGAAGTGAGGAGTGATAATATGTGAAAGAAACAGCCCAGCAGACACCCAGCTCAGTGGAGAAGGAGGGGCAGGAGGTGCTCCAGGTTCTGAAGCAGAGATTCCCCTGCAGCCCGTGGTGCAGACAATGGTGTGGCAGATGTGCCCCTACAGCCCATGGAGGCCCACAGTGGAGAAGAGTTGCACCTACAGCCTCTGGAAGAGCCCTGCACCAGAGTAGGATGCCCCAAAAATGGCTGTGACCCCATGGGAAATCCAATCTAGAGCAGTTTCCAAGCAGGACCTATGGATCCATAGAGAGAAGAGCCCATGCAAGAGCAGGTTAGGATTGCAATGCCCTGGGAGGGACCCAGGCTGGAGCAGTTCATGGAGAACAGTAGCCTGTGGAACAGACCCCCACACTGGGTCTCTCCCACAGGAGAGTTTTCTTTCCCTGAGGAGGAAGCAGGAGGAGAAAAAACATGCAGTGAGCTGATGGTAACCCCCACTCTCTGTCTCCCTGCAGTGATGAGGAGGTAAAGAGTTGAGAATAAAGATTGGAAAGGAGGGAAGGGTGGGGAGAACATGTTTTTAAGCTCTGTTTTTCTTCTCATTAACCTACTCTGATTTTGATAGTAATGAATTTAACTGTTTTCCCTAAGTCAAGTCTGTATTGCCCTTGACAGCAATTGGTGAGTAATCTCTCTGTGCCCCTATCTCAACCCACAAACTTTTTGTTATAGTTTTTCTCTCCTGTCCAGTTGCAGAGGAGAGTGATAAGAGAGACTTTGGTGAGCATCTAGCATCCAGTCTAGGTCAAACCACCACATTAAGACATATGAGAAGTGGCTGAAGGGGCTGGGGTTGTTTAGCCTGAAGAAAAGAAGGATCAGAGGAGACCTTTTCACTCTCTACAGCTGTCTGAAAGGAGTTCGCAGCCCGGTGGGTGGCAGCCTCTTCTTTCGGACAACAAAGCATCAGGATGAGAAGAAATGGCCTCACACTGTGGCAGGGGAGGTTCAGGCTGGACTTCAGGAAGAATTCCGTCAGTGACAGGTTGATTAAGCATTATAATGGTCTGTGCTGGGAAGTGGTAGATCCACTATCCCTGGGAGTGTTAAAGAAATGACTGGACATGACACTTACTGCTATAATTTAGTTGACGTGATGGTGTTCTGTCAAAGTCCAGACTTGGGGATCTTGAAGGTGTTTTCCAACCTTAATGAATCTATGCCTCTATGAAGACAGAAACCTGCATGTTGAATATTAGAATTTGGAACGGCTAAGAACTCTACTAAAGTAATCAGATGAATATTAGAAAATAATAGAAAACTAGATTACATTCCATGAATTCTGTATTTTCTAATGAAATTAAATTTTTATATCTCATCAGTTTCTGACTTTTCAGATATTTGCATTTCATATCCATTTAATTTTACACTGTGGTTATATGTTATTAAAAAAAAACATTAACTAAGCCAGATTTCTGAACAGGACACACTGAAAGCAGGGAAAGGACCAGCAGAATTACAGTAGATTCCCAGAATAAAAGGCCCCAAAGCACATCAAAAAATGGTCATGAACAAAGGAAAGATTCTTGATCCAGCCACCTCCATTCTGCTTGTTTTACTTCATGCTGTGTAGTGTCCACATGGTTACTGAATCTTCACAGATATCATACAGCCAAAGGTAGGAACTTCTTCAGTACCATTTCTGTTATCTACTGATAGGATTCTTTACACCAGCTTTCTCAGACGTGAGCAATTCTGCTGTCCCTGGGTTTTTTGTAAATTAGAACTGCTGAGCTACAAGAAAGAGCATGTGAATGAAAAGAGAGGTCATATTAAGTTGTTAAATGAAAATGTAAAAGTGAAAGAAACTGTTTTTAATTAATGCTTTCTACTTTTAAAAAATTTATACAAATGAATAGATTTAGGAAAGTCCAGTAAACTAGGCTGTGAATCACCTTATGCAACAATTTGCAAATTTGCCTTCCCATGAGCATATGTGAATCAATCAACCCAGAGGCTCTTGAAATTCAAAGTTCTTCATATTTCTTAAATTTAAATAGCAAAATAGATCAGGAAAATTATACCACAGCTTTTATCTCAGTTACTATATTATGACCAGCTGAAATGTCAATATCGAAGCTTTTTACATCTAAAATTAAACAAACGAAATGTGATGAACTGTCCAACTGTGCAAGTCCCTTAATTTAAGGAGATGGGATTAAAATCCGTTTGCTCTCAAATTGTTTCTAACAATGATTTCTGTTTTGTTGAGGAAAAAAATTACTTTAAATTCTCAGGCTGTTATTACACACCAACATCTCTACAAAGACTCTTAGTGAACCTCACCCCATGTCTCAAGCTTGAGATGTAAGGACTTCAAGACAAGGCTGGTTTTGCACTGTGCTTAACTTGTGACAGAACAATATGTGCTCTTATACTTTATGACAGCATTGTAATTGATACATACAATAGGAAAAAATTAAATTGGTGGGGGAAGAAACCTATAATTTTAACATTCAAGAAAGGCAAGACAGAGGTTTCCTGCAATGAATGTGGGCATGGGACCTACTTTTGAAAACACAGTGTGCTAAGCAAATTATTTTCTTACCACTTATTCTAGTTATAGATATTTGAGTCCTCCTGATCCAAAGAACTGCATGTAGCTCAAGACTTCACCATATGCTCTTGGTCCTCATAGTGTTCAAGAGTGAAGCTTTCCTAACCGAGCGAAATCATACCATACAGCAGAATTTTTTTGTCCTCTAGGGCCTATCTCTGCACTAACAACACTGCAAAAGCAGTCCTGTTGAGTACATGATTGAATAGATGCATGTGACTATTCAGCTTGCTGGAAGAGGTGGGGGCAAAATACAAAAAATGAAGGGGTTTTGAGAACTGGCTTTAATCTGTCAAGTTTAACATCTGCCTGCCACAAAGGCTGCTGGGATATTCTGTATCACATGTATGTAGGCACTCACTAGATAAAAGTATACAGGGAAATTAGGTGTCAGTTAACAACTTAACATAGGAGGTAGACGTTCATATTTTCAAAATATTCTGCAAAGCAGGAAGCACACGTGTGAAGGAAGCTTACTTTTAAGGGTTTCTGTTACTACTACTGCAAGAGAGTTTCATTAAACTTCTGAGAGCAGTAGCATTGGAAGACAGCCTCTACTTAAAAGCCTCATAAGGAGATGTGACATTCAGGACAGAAACTGGGATATTTTTATCTTGACAAAGGTAGATATTTGAAAAAAGCACATTAATTTCCAGAAAAAAATAGCTGGATTTCTGAACAAGTATCCTGCTGAGATCCAGTATAAAAACTTCTAATCAAAGGAAATAATTTGAATGTCTCAAAAAGACTGGTCACATAAAGACCTGGTTTCTGATCTAGTTTAGCTGGTAGAAGCTGAGATGACTGCACAGTGAAAGTAAATTAATATGAGAATCATGAGAAAGAACCTCTGGTAGAGAAAGAAGAGTTTTTACTATCTGCTCAAAAACTCCAAACTGTACTACAAAGCTTTAAATCTTCCCTCCAGTTTTTCAAACATATAGGTCTTGTAGGTATAGGAGTTTGTTTAGCCCTAATCCATAGCTAAAAGTGTGTATTGCAAAGCTGTTACATATTTAATTACTTTGCTGTGCAACTTCTGTAATAGACTTGAGGGAAAGGTTCATTTTATTGAATATCAGTCAAGCTTGTAGAGAAGTGACTTTGGGAGATTAAATTAGTCATCTATGCTTTCTCTGAAGTAAATGGACAGAGATAGACACCTCCAGCAGGCAATTCATTCTACCTTAAGTTAGTTGTCTAAGGCTGTTTGGATGAATCACCTTTTGACAGTATCTCTCTCTTTATCTGTTTCAGAGGGCATGTAGTTAACTTCGCATAACTATTAAATTTTTAGGAAAAATAGACTTTACTACTGTATATACACAGCTACTTTGAACTGAATAAGCATTTACACTTGTTCTGACTTTTAGAGTTTTCAAACACTTTATTGACCCAGAACCAAAAACAATCTCTATGATTCTGGAGGAATATTCAAAGTTCTAATAAAAACCAAAGGGAATAGAAATGTCACCAAAAAACCCTAAGCCATAACCAAAACCAAACCAAACCAAACCAAACCAAACCAACAAAAAAACCCAAACAACCCAAAATTTTACCTTGGAGCAGTAGGAGGACCTGACTTGCAACTTTTACAAAGAAGGTGAAAGTAAAAAGGTCCTCTGTAAGCAATGAAAAAAAAGTCTGTGTTAGTGAACTTGATGAGAAGTAATAAAGACTGTGTGTCCATATTGATTTACATAATAGTGTAAATAGTAAAAAAAGAGTAATAGTGTCCTCTTTCCACTATCAACAGTAAATGTTCAATTACATGGAAAAATGGCACTGTCTTCCTTTATAATTGCTTAATGCTTTTGAAATGGGAAAAATACAGGAAAAGGAGTATTGGTTTATTTCCTACGATGACTCATTAAGTCATAAAATTGCAGTTGATTTTGTAGATTTTAAAAGAAATTCTGTTGTTTTGCAGAGGACCAATTGTTCAGCTCAGAAATGCTGTATTAATGTATCGGAGGAAATGCTTTGTCTGGATCAGCATGTGATGTTGTCTATTGAAATACATCTGTGGCATTGTCTATTGAAATACACCTGTGGAAATCAGATATTGTGTGTAGTTACATATTCACCTTTCGTATGCAACTCTACATTATTGGATTTTTTTCCAATTGTATGCATATATCTCTATCCCAATCTCTTTTTGTCAGTCTCTTCGCATGTACAAAGACTTTTGATTTTCCAAATACCAGTATTCCTGTCAGAATGTGAATTCCTGCCCATAAACACTGAGCAATTCATCAACAGAAATTTTCAAAAGCAGGTATTTCAGTTAGAGGAATTCCCCTCTCTGACACCCTCTTTAACACTATCTTCAGAGAGTGGAGCAGAAAATGACCTTATATATTTCCTCTTTTGAAACTACACTCCCTTTGATGATGCACTGAAAGATAGGAGAAAGGGCTGGTACATCCACAATAGAAAATTGGGTGAGGTTGTGTGCAGGCAAATAGGATAGGAGGAAAAGCTGACAGGAAGACTGTGGATAACATATAGAGCCTTTGCTGATGTGAGCTACTAGTTAGAAGTCATGCTTACATGGATCCAAATCCAAACCTATGCATGACCCATGTGATCCCTGCCAGAGCTACCATAAATACAACTCTTTCCAAAATCTGACCACGTTCCTCATTTCAACCCTTTCAGGCCATGGATGCTTCCAATCTAAACCTCACAGGAAGACAGCGGGGAGGGGAAAAGATGCAAAAGAGTATGAAAGCCACCATTAGTGAGGGAAATCAGTGATCTGAATCATAAACTTGTTCATAAGCTTGGTCGTTTTTTATTTTATAGAATAATGGAATCATAAAATGGTTTGAGTTGAAAGGGGCTTGAATGATCACCTAATTTCAGTCCCCCTGTCATGGGCAGGGACACCTTCCAGTAGACCAGGTTGCTCAAAAACCCAACCCATGAACTC